>JAOTRH010024310.1:0-21744 GCA_034768845.1 Heliamphora exappendiculata | reverse complement strand
GCAGCTTGCACTATAACCTGAGAACTGTATCTCTCCTTTCTCACCTTCTGTCTGTTGCCTTTCCGTCTGTTGCTCTCTTTCTCTGCTCTGTTTCGTCTCTTCTTTCTCTCCTTCTGAAACGTTTTGTCCACAACATGTAGAGGTTAACAGCATATATAAGCCATCCATCATGGAGGGGGTTACAGGGAAATCAATAGCCACTCATGGCTACTAATTTTCAGGATTCAATTGCCAATCGAATGGCCAATTCAATTGCAATTGAATTCTGGAATTCGATGGTCAATGAATTCACAGATTCCAACAGAAATGATGCTCTCCTTTGTTGTATATTCCCATCCAATTTAAGAGAAACATCTCTCAGCTGGTTCCACAAGTTACCACCCTGATCAATAGTTAATTAGCAACAGGTAGCCAAATGTTTCACTGCTTGGTTTATTACCAACAGTAGACAACCGAAAAGCTTCGACACACTGCTCGCCCTAAGGAAGAATGAGGGCGAAACAATTCAAGAGTATGCTCGGTGCTATTGAGAAGTATACAATGAGATAGAAGATTGTAGTGAGCAATTGGCTGTAGCTTCTTTTAAGCTCGGTTTGCCTCCGTAAAACCGTCTAAGGCAGTTCCTTACCAAGAAGGTCGTATGCACTATACCCGAATTGATAGTAAAAATTGAATAATATGCTAAGGTTGAAGAGGACATAAGTCAAGCCGAGCAAAGCGTAGCATCAGTTAAGCAACCAGACATGAAGGATAAAGGACGAAAAGACCAAAAGTCCAAGAAGGAGTCTCATGAGAAAAAGGAGTCAATAGCTTATCAAGTCCTACAAATTGTGTTTAAAGAGCCTCTACACAAACTCCTAGACTAGATAAAAGACAAACCTTACTTCTAGTGGCCGCCCAAGCTAATCGGTGATCCGAACAGACGCGATCCGAAGAGAAAGTGCCACTACCACTGAGTTCATGGCCATCTGATTGGGGAATGTCAAACATTCAAAAAGTATTTGGAAGATCTAGTCCGAGCAGGGCATCTCCTAGAGTTCATTGACACTGAAAAGAATACTCGTGAAGAGAGGCCGTAGGTGCAAGATAGAATGCCCGAGCAAAGGGACGCTCTTCTCGAGGTGGTAAAGATGATTCATGGCACTACTAAACCGATCACCCAAGTAGTAGTACGACATCAGGCCAGAGCCCTAACCAATACAATGAAGGTGAATGAGGGCAAGTGTCGAAGAACGGAGGAAGGCCTCGACCAAGACCAAGGTCAAGGGGTTGTCTTTTTAGATAAATATCTTGTAGGAATAGAGCGCCGCCACAACGATGCCCTAGTACTGACTCTACGTATTGCCAACTATGGCATAATGAGAATATTGGTGGACTAGGGGAGTTCGGTTGACATCATGTATTACAGTCTCTTTCAGAAGCTGGGGCTAAAGGACTCAACACTCAAGAGATGCATGACTCCATTAATTAGCATCGGCACAGATCTTGTGTGGCCAATAGGAAGAATAACTGTGCTAGTAAGGGCTGGGCCTGCAACAGTAAACACTGAATTCCTAGTTGTCAATTAGCCATTTACTTATAATGCTATAGTATGTAGGACTTAGATACACAGCTTAGGAGCTGTCCCATCAACTTACCACCAAACCCTTAAGTTTCATATGGCGGGGGAAGTAATTGGGATCAAGGGAGATCAGCATACACCAAGGTAGTGCTTCCTAGCTACAATAAAAGACAGAGAACAGTACCCTGAGGTAAAAACCATCGAGGTGGATTGTAGACCTACGATCTACTACTATAGCCAAACAAGCGAAGAGAAGGTGGTTAAAGATTTGAAGAAAGTTAACATCTCCCCGGAGGATCCAGACCGGCATTTCTTGCTCGGGACCAGCATGCCCAAACAAGAGGAGGCCGACCTATTGAAGTTCTTAAAGGACAATAGGGAGGTTTTTGCATGGATGCCCTACGAGATGCTAGGGATAGACTCTGAACTGATCAGTCATCGATTGAACGTAGATCCCCTAAGGAAGACAGTAATGCAAAAATCAAGGAAATCTACCCCACACCATTCCCCGGCGGTAGTTAAGGAAGTTTAGCGTCTAAAAGAAGCATAAACAATAAAAAAGATACACTATCCGACCTGGTTGGCTAACACAATTGTAGTCAAGAAGAAGGGAAAAAGTGGCGAGTTTGTGTTGACTTCACCGACCTAAATAAAGTTTGCCCTAAAGACTACTTTCCTTTACCCAGCATTGATTAGTTCGTCGACTCAACAACGAGACATGAAAGAATGAGTTTTTTGGATGCATACAGGGGATACCACCAATAGCCATGTATTCTCTGGACATGGAGAAGACAGCACTCGTTACTTCTCAAGGCATTTATTGCTATCGAGTAATGCCGTTTGGGCTCAAGAATGCAGAAGCTACTTATTAGAGACATGCTACTAAGATGTTCGGAGATTTATTGTTTGAGAATTTAAACTATTTTATTTAACATATTAAGAGCCCAAAAAACCCTAACAAATATTGAATTGAAAAATCATATGAATTTCTCTTTCCCTCTTAAATACAACTCCTGTATAAAAATTTAAAACGATATATACAACATCACAAGTAGGATGTCAATGGCATGAAAACGCGTAACTTTTGAGTAGGAATAGCAATGCGGAAGGGTAAAGGCAGGGATGTGGTGTTCTGTTTACATGCCTTGCTTATCGAAAAAGGAGAGAGAATGTCAAGAAAAAAGTAGGGACATCGCAGGCAGAGATTTATTAGGTATAGTTTACAAATTTTAAAAAAATGGTACTAATGAGATTATAATAATTAGCGTAAATTACACTGACCTCACATGAGATTCATAAAAATATCAATCACCTCCCTTGTGGCTTCTAAAATGTTACTAACTTCTCTTCTGTTTAATTTTTGCATTAAATTAGTCTAACCATCAGGTTTTCGTTAAAAGTTAACGGAAAAACTATTTAAAAATAAAAAAATAACAGCAATACAAAAATTTGACCGAATACTGTTTTTAAATATCACTGCACCCTCTTACTGTTTTTCCGTTTAAAAGTTAACGAAAAGTTAATTTTTAGACCAAAGTATTACAAAAATTAAAAAGTAAAGGATGGAGTGATATTTTAAAAAATAGAATAAATAATAGTAATATAACCCTTAAATACAGAAAATGTAAGTGTAATTTATCCATATATTTTTTGTACTCGTAACTGATGGTATTTGTCAAACTTTTTTTTATCGACTTTATAACTTTTTACTACTACTACTACTAATTTAAGAGACTGAGCTAAAATTATTATCGACGGGCCCCTAAATATTTAACGAAAATGCTGAAGTTACTGAAAAATTTGACCGAATTGCTATTATTACACCCAGCGCTATTTCTATCTCAATTGGAAATTAATATTTTCACCAAATAGTTTGAGAAATGATAGGAGCTACCCTATTTATAATTAATTCTATTATTTCACTTAGGCTTTGTTTGGAATATTTAAAAATTTTGACTTTTAAGAGGTTTATCTTTTTTTTAAAAATAACAATAAATTATTCAAGATAATATTTTTAGTAGTTTTTTTATTTTTTTTATTTTTTATTAAAATATCTAAAATATCCTTACTGGCCTTTTGTTTTTAAGGTATAGTTTTTTGGAATATTAACACTTTTTTTGTATGAAGTAAATTTTTAAAATTAAAGATATTATAGTCATTTTGCTCCAAAAAAGTTAGTGTTTAAATGTGTACAGCCTTTTTTATTGAAAAAGTGAAAAAAAAATAGTAGTTTTTTAAATATGCCAAATATTATAACTTAAAAACTTTTTTTTTGCAAAAAAAAAAACAACTTTTAAGAGATCTTATTTATGAAAATATCATTGCTTTTATTTTTCAATTTAAAACTTTGAAATCTTATAATTTTTAATATGCATATTTATTTTTGGAAAGAAAAATTATGTTTCTTAAAATTCTCTAATGAATATTTATGAAATAAGATACATGTTGAATATAGAATTCTAAAAAATAAATTGACAAAATTTTGTTTTGTTCTAATATTTAGTAAATTGTACAGTTGCTTTAACCATTTAAAAAATAAACTAAAGTTATAAAAATAAAATTCTACTTTCTAATTGAAATCTAGAATAATTCAAATCAAGGGTGAAAACTTGAAAGAATGAGGAAAATAATATTTATTTAGTGAGATTTGGTCACATTGAAAAAATTCATTGTTAGTTTTAATATTTTACTGAGCAAATTTGTGAGTTGCCACTCTATGGATTAAGATATAAAATTCTCGTACCTTGATGCAAGATATAAGAAAATTATTGCGTATGAAAAATTTCTCATGTACAGATATTCATCTATTAAGAAAAGTAATTACTTTATTATTTTTAATTATTTTGTTTGAAAAATGTAAGAAATATCTCAAAAATCAATTTTGGGAAATTATAAGAAATGTTAATTTTTTAGTTTTACTTTAATGATAAATTTAGTCTTTTTTTTTCAGTACCAAGAAATTTTTTAACACAGTTAGAAAGTTAGAAATTTCTCAGGTAAAGACCCCAATTGATAGTTACACAAGAGACTTAGGTTGCCTAAATTGGTAAAAATTGAATAATATTAGAAATCTATCAGTTTTATTTGAATACTCATGTGCATGATTTCTCATATTTTAATGCATAGCATGAGATATTTCTAATATATATATATTTCTCAATTTTTCAAATTTTGTGTGAAGTGAGAATTTTATGTACGAAAGATTTATTGAGTATATATAAAATAATTAGCATAATAAAAAATTCTCATACTTTAATACATGTTATGAGAAATTTCTCACATGTAAATTTTTTATATATATTTTTTATTGTATGATATTAGATATAATAGTATAATATTTAAATTTTATCTTGATCAAAGTGTGAGATATTTCTGAGAGAAATTTAAAGATTGGTCATTTTTTTAGATATTATAAGAGGATTAGTCCCAGCACTTTTCTTTAGTATATTAGGTCATATCATGTTTAAAAGTATTTTATTATGACCAATATACCCATATTAAAGAAATTATCTCTCCTGATTTAAAATCTCCAAGTTTGATTCCCAAAGAATTTTTAAAATTGGCATATCTCTTAAAACAAGCAATCTCTCTCTCTCTTCAATGAAAAATCAAAACAGAACATGATGTCAGAAAATCACAATTAATACAGAGATTTTTACAAAAATACTCAACTAATACAAATTACAACTAATACATTTATTACTTCACGTCAAATATTCAACCCAGAACCCTCAACTACTACAATTTACAGCATATACATTTATCACAAGGTCACCACTTACTTTTCAAGTGATGCTTTTAAGATTTCATTAGTTGTGAAAAGTACAACTGAGACAAAGATTTTTACAAGAAAACTCAACTGATACAATATACAACCAATACATTTATCACTACAAGCCAAACATTCAGCCCAAGATACCCAACTGATACAATTATAAACCACAACTGATACATAGATTACTTCACCAAGCACAAGCAATAGAATGATGAAATCGCCAAAAATCAACATAAAAAACCCATCGACAGATTTGAGATGATTCTCGTGTACACACATTTGTAATGATCTAAAAGACGATTGAAACTAATTCTCGTATATGTTTGTGATTGAATCCCTAAAAATGATACAATTTGAGAGAGAGAGAGAGAGAGAGAGAGAGAGAGAGAGAGAATAGGGAATACAACGACGGCAATGTCAATGGCCTCCTTCTGTAGATCGTTCTTCATGTTCGCGCTCTTAATGATGACTTTTCGGGCTAGATGGGGAGACGCCAACGTCGACAAAGGCTTCTGATCATCGGAGGAGGACTTGACAATGAGAGCTCCGAATTTTGATTTTGATGACGAGGCTTGCCGATGAGGCTTCCGCTCCGGACTTGACGACAAGGCTTCTGCTCTTTGGATTTTAATTTTGATTTTGATGTGAGAGAGAGAGAGGGAGAGAGAGAGAGATTTTCGAGTTGAGACTTTCGAAGGCAAAGGAGGTTAGGATTTTTGGAGGCACACGGGGTCAATTTTTTCGGACGTGCAAAAATAAAATATTAAGGACATTTTCGTCAGTTAGTTATTGCATGTGACTAAATCTGTAAAAAAAAGAGTCATAAAACTAAAACTCTGTTATCAATTGATAATATAACATTTACTTAAATTTCTCTATTTTTTATACTTTGATGCAAGGCACAAGAAGATTTTTATGTATAAATCTTTATTTATTAAAGAAATTAATTACATTAATATTTTTATCATTTCAAAAAAGTAAAATTGTTTCAAAAATTAATTTTATAAAATTATAAGAAATGAATTTTTTTTTTAGTTCTACATACTTTAATGATAAATTTTGCTTTCTTTTCTTATTGTCTAGAACATCTTAACACGGTGAGAAATTTCTCATGGATGACACGAATAATATCATAAAAAAAATTTAAAAAAAAATAAGAAGAAAAAAAAGAAGAGGAATTGTAAGTAAAGTAAAATTATATTTCTTTTTCCAATTTTGAAATAAAATGAAAGAAAGAAAATAAGATGTGCTTGAAGTTTTTAAATGAATGAAAAAAAAATTAAAAAATAAGAGGAATTCTAAGTAAAGTATAATTCTATTATTTTTGTTCTATTTTGAAAAAAAAAGGAAAAGAAAAGTGGAAATAAAATAAGGCGTACATAGAAAAAAAACTAAACAATTACAAAAAAGAATTTAGGCAATTATAAAAGGTACATATGTCATTAATTAATCCGAATTTGTATTTTTCAATAATTAAATTTCTATTCATAGAAATGAGAATTTTTGAAACTAAAATTTTATAATAGTTTTGGAATGAGTGTAATTTTTAAAAATTCACTTATATGTATAATTTCATATTTAATATAAATCTTATTTGAAAATTTTTAATGAGTAAATTTTAAAATTATATTTTTTTATAAAAAAATAAATATGTACAGTGAAATATTTTGAGAATCATGTAACCACTTAGTCACTTAGAGTGCTCAAATAAATTTTTTGAAATAATGTCAAATGAAGTGGCAAGGCTCATAATAATATTCTTTTAAAGTTCCTAATATTCGGTCAACCATCGGTCATTGGTTTTGGTAATGGTAGCAAAGCCCATCTTTTAATAGAATTATTTTTTAAAGTTATGAATGTATGATACACATTTATTAATTGTGCACACCATCTCAATATATTAAAATGAGATTTATGGGTCTCAATCCTCTCAATTTCTTAAATAAATGAAAAAGTCTTGATTTCTCTCTTAGCCTTTACGGAAAAGGCTACTTTATTGATTCAAATTATTCATATAATAAAATATAGTGAAAGAATATTTAAAAAATAAATAAATTGATCAAACATCATTAACTTATATTTATCTTCAATATATATATATATATATATATATATATATATAATCTATTCCAAAATTCATAGTCGCCTTTTATTTTGTCAAGAACAATGTGATATGTTACCACCGATCTCGAATCAATTTATTTTTTAATTTAAATATTCTTTTTAATAAATTTAACAATATAAGTGATTTAGATCAATAAATTAGACCTTATCAAGCACATTAAAAATAAAGACATCTCTATTTTTTAAAGAAAGAAAAAGGATCCAAATCCTAAGTTCTCCACAACATTTTCTCCTAACACTACTACAAAAAGGGACTTTTGCGTTAGGAGAATTCCGTCGAAAATGGTCATTTAGCCATCGCAGAAAAGTATTTACGTCGGTTTTGCATCGACAAATGGGAGTAGTACATATGGGGTCGCAAAAAAGCATTTGCATCGAAAATTACCGTCACAAATAAATTTGCGTCGAAAAAATAACCTTTTGAGACGGCTTAAAAAACGTCACAAAAACATTAAAAAATGATAGCTTTTGCGGAAGCAACTAATTCCGTCACCGCAAATTCTCTTTTATGTCAGTAAAGTCTTGTCTCAAAAAAATATATTGGGTCGAAAAAAAATTTATCGCAAAAGTTATTAATTGAGACGAATAGTATACTATCTCAAAAGGTATTAATTAAGACGAATAATATGCCGTTGCTAAAAGTATTATTTGCGACAAAAAATTACAGTCTCAAAAGATTCTATTTACGTCGGTAATTAAATCTTCTCAAAAGATTCAATTTTACCAGTAATATTTTTTATCTATCAAAATATAAAAAACTGTAAAAAAAAATTAAGCATTTTCAACTTAAAATTCTAAACATCCATTAATACAAGATAATATTAAAAATATATAAATAATCAATCTATTCTCATGCCAAATAAAAATGTTACAATTATATCTATTCATTCAATTCATGCAACCGAATATCATTACATCCAAAACAATAAAATTAACAATAAGTTTAATCACACAACTAAAATAAAACCAAAATAAAAAGTTCAATAACCAATGTATCACGAATTAATTTGATATGGCTTTTCCCATTAGCCGCTTCACAAATATTTTTTTTAGTCACTTCGTAAACTAGTCTTTTTCAAACATCTAAAAAATAAAAAATTTAACATCAAATTTATGAAATCAAAAATTTATATAAAATTATATAAATAAATAAAATTTTATTCGTAACTTACATCACAAGTTTGCCAAGCAATATTACAACCACAAGTTTTCCTAACTGTCTTAACACCTCGATGAGTTCGTTCTACAGATGCGTTGGGCTTTTTGATTTTATCAACATAAATTTTTCAAAATTTCGAACCCAAAACAACTACATCAACTTTCTCCAATGGATTCGTATTAACAACAATCTCCTCCGTCACATCATATTTTGGAATATTAAAAAGCAAACTAATGATACTTTTCGTCCCAACTACAAAAAAAAAAAGAGACATTAAATAGTTTAACAAAGAAACTTTTAACATTTAAACATGTAAGAAAGTGAAAAATTGTAAAATGTAAGAAAGTCTAATAACATCACTCTCGGCTTGATAATCGATTTTGAGTTTTGCTTCTTTTCACATGTCACTTATACCTAGAAGTTACTTTGTGTAAAGTTTGGTGTCAAACTGAGCCCATTTGACAAATCTGGACAATGTATAACTTATTTTCTAAGAATAACGGCGTATGCCTCCACCTACAATATGTGATAACTCTCGTCTCGGAATTTAGTTTTGAGTTTCAATTAATTTCACATGTCACTTGTACCTAGAAGTTACTTTGTGTAAAGTTTGTTATCAATCCAAGCCCATTTAACAAATTTAGACCATGCACAACTTATTTTCTAATAAGAACGATGTATGCATCCACCTATAATATGTGATAGCTCTCGACTCGGGAATCGATTTTGAGTTTTATTTTTTTTCTGACTTGTCACTTATTCCTAGAAGTTACTTTGTGTAAAATTTGGTGTCAATCCGACCCCATTTGACAAATTTGAACCATGCACAACTAATTTTCTAAGAATAACGGTGTATGCATCCACTTACAATATGTGATAACTCCTAATTCGAGAATCGATTTTGAGTTTCGTTTCTTTTTACATGTCACTTGTACCTAGAAATTACTTTGTGTAAAGTTTAGTATCAATCCGAGTCCATTTGACAAATTTGGACCACGCACAACTTATTTTATAGGGATAATTACACTTACCTCCCCTGATATTTAAGCTTATTACAAGGACCTCTCATGTGGTCTCTGAAATTATACTAACCACCCCTGAGATTTAATTTTTAACATCAATTACACCAAATTGCTAAAAGTTTTGTTGAAATTTAACGGAAATCGCCCCTCCCACCCCAAAACCATCCTTCCTACCCCAAAATCACCATTCGCACCCCAAATTTCAACGGAATGTGGTTTTGGAAATGGTGATTTTGAGGTGGAAAGGGTTGTTTTGAGGGGAGGGGAAATATGATTTGAAGAGTGATTTTGGGGTGGGACTGGTGGTTTTGGGATGTGAGGGACAGTTTTCGTTAAATTTTAACAGTTTGGTGCAATTGATGTTAAAAATTAAATCTCATGGAAGGTTAGTGTAATTTCAGAGACTACATGGGAGGTCCCTGTAATAAACTTAAACCTCGGGGGAAGTAAGTGTAATTATCCCTATTTTCAAAAAAGAACGGCGTATGCCTTCACCTGCAATATGTTATAACTCTCGGCATGAAAATCGATTTTGAGTTTTGTTTCTTTTCACATGTCACTTGTGCTTAGAAGTTACTTTGTGTAAAATTTAGATTTGGACCATGCACAATTTATTTTCTAAGAAGAACGACGTATGCCTCCACCTACAATATGTGATAACTCTCGGCTCGAGAATCGATTTTGAGTTTCGTTTCTTTTCACATGTCACTTGTACCTAGAAGTTATTTTGTGTAAAATTTGGTGTCAATCCAAGCACATTTGACAAATTTAGACCATGCACAACTTATTTTCGAAGAAGAACGACATATGTCTCCACCTACAATGTGTGATAACTCTCGATTTAGGAATCGGTTTTAAGTTTTATTTCTTTTTACATGTCACTTGTGCCGAGAAGTTACTTTGTGTAATATTTGGTATCAATCCGAGCCCATTTGACAAATGTGGACTATGCACAACTAATTTTCTAAGAAGAACGGGGTATGCCTACACATGCAATATGTGATAACTCTCGGCTCGGGAATTGGTTTTGAGTTTCATTTCTTTTCACATGTTGCTTGTGTCTAGAAGTTATTTCGTGCAAGAAATAATATACCTAAACAAAATGTAAAGGACATACTTTCCCATCAGGTCGCGAAGAAGGTGGTGATGGGGAAAGACTATGACGCTCATTATCAATTATATCATCTCCCATAGACTCCATGATGGCACGATGTCCACTAGCTGCATCCTGAACCTATGATATGTATAAATACTTTTGTTGTTTAATATACGCATTTAATCATAGCGATAGAAATTTAAAAATATTTAAGTTTTTCAAGTGAACTTATTTAAAGGTTGTTATTTCTGCCTAGGATTCAAGTAACTCTACTCGAGCCTTCATATGCTCGAGTTGTGCCATGAACTTCTCCTCAATCTCCTTCATAACCTTCTCACGTACTTGTTGTTTGATATCTAAAATTCTTGAAAATGAATTTGTTTGCAAGGAGTCCATATCTTGGCCATACACTGTAGTCTGAGACACACTAGATCCATATGTTCGACAATACCCATGTCCATCTTGTCCTAACAAGTCATGAAATATTTTGTCTCGAGCCTCATTCGTTCGAAGTGGCTCAAGTATAACAGACAATTGATTATTATATTCTTACTAGATTTTAAAATATTAGTATAACATAACAATATTATTACTTAAGAATAACTTGAGAACTTAAATCTTACTACTAGAGCAATCACATCTGGATCATACACATCATGTGTCTTCATAAAGACACTCATTTTATCAGTTCTCTTCCACTTAGTAGTCATCTAAATTGTTGAAGAAATAAGAATCAAAAGCATATAATTAGCTTTTGAATATTTAGTTCCAATTTATAATATAAATCAGTACCTCATGCCTAATTTGAGATAAGTGCATCCGTCCAGTCCTTTGAGATTGGCCACGAAATCCTCGATTTATGAAATTTGTATTAGATATTTCTTATTATAATAGTGCAACATTTATTTAAAAAAAACACACAATACACACGTTTATAGTCGCAATAAACATAATAACAAATGTTTGTAGTTATACCTTTTCTTTATCACTCTCCCAGTATGTCACAAGCTCCTTTTACTGATTTAGCAATATGTTCATTGACACTTTCGAAATGATGTTTTAATCATCTTTATATGGAACATAGTAGGTGATGTTTATCTTATTCTTGTAATCTTTTTATAGTTTCTTACATAAATCCATAACAACTTGGCGAAACTCTAGCGGATATGCCTTCATGTTAGCCTACAAATATAATTTAATTGTTTAAAAAAATATAAACTAAGATTACCAATAAAAAATGTAATAATATAAAATAAGATAACCTCGATCTCTTTCCAAATGGCATCGTTGATTTCTTTTGGTACTGATTTTCAATTGATATAAGTTAATGTAACTCGATGGGGGTTGCGAATCATTTGACCTAACTGTCCTTTAAGACTTTTGCTTGTAGTTTCTAATGGCTGGTATCTCACGTCAAACTTTACAGTCAACTTAAGTCCAAAACCTCAATGCCTTAGTCCCCTAGCAGGTCCTCATGCACGCTTGCTCGTGAGTTTGTATCATTGATAGGAATCAACGATGCTCGTGTCTCTTGTGATTCTAACTCTTGTAAAGGTAGAATATGAGAAGCCTCATACATGGGGTGAGAAATATTTCTTACTTTTCTTTTTGACATTACAACATGTGCTAAATAAACTTCATAATACAATATGAAGTAATTAATTGCATTTGTAATATAAGAGATCTATAAACATAAAATGAATAATTATATATATAGATATCCTATAAAAAGTGCAATATGTCAACAAATGTTTGATAATACATGAAACTGGATACAATAGCAATTTTAACACAAAATAATCCCTCCACTTTCATCTCAAATATCAATTGTTGCATCTTTTGTTCCATCTCTCACCCAAGCAATTTCCTCTTCATGAAGAACCACATACGTTTCTAGTTGTTGACTCATATAAGGCTCAGCTTGAGACTCATCAGAATGAGTATCATATAAACTTCTTTGAGAGATGGTCACTATGACTTGCCATTCCGGTTCAAAGGGGTCTAGAACATTCCAAACCTGCTCTGCTTGCGACGCCAATATATAAGGTTCATTACTACATTGGTCATCTTGATACAAAAAATAGTTGAAGTTGACCAACATGAAATTAAAGGCATCTAACTTCTTTCTGGGAATATTATCAATCCAATCATATTTAAACAACACAAATTTAGTGTCGTTTGTGAATCGAATTTCAATAATGTCAGTGAGTCATCCATAGTAGTAAATAGCCCCCACTTGAGGATTCTTATCATTTCGACTAGCATAACTCAAAGTATCTTCCTTCAAAGCTACAACACTATTTTGAGTTGAGCATTTGTTATCAATGGATTTGACACAATAATGGAACCCATTAATAACACAGCCACTGAATCTCTTTGCAATGTTATGAGGACCCATTGCCAATGTATTGATTTCTTAAGAAATTATTATATAACTTATTTGTTGCAAAGTTCGAACCTAAAATGCACAAAAACACAAATGTAATAAACAAATCACGCAAATGTGCATATTTTATTTGACTATGCAAATATATGTACATGATCCTTAAACCAAGTGTGGAATGTTTCAAAATGTTCGCGCCGAAGTTGGTGATCACTAGCACGAGGCATTTTGGTCTTTACAAATTCACTATGCACACTATATAAGTTAAAAGACATTAAATACTATTTACATTTTAAAGAAAAAAATAACATTATCGAGTGTATAGTAGAATTTACGCTATAAAAGATGCAACTAGACTTGTGTTGAACAAAACATATCGATGAAGTTGTACATATTCTTTATTGTCAAGATAAAATATCGTATTCTCCATAACAGAATGGCTCTTGTGGTCACCACCATCATAGTTTCTCATTGGCAAGTTAGATTTGGTTTCAACATCATCCAAATATTGAGCACAAAAATTCATGCACTCTTCCATTAAGTAACCTTTAGCCATTGAACCTTTTTGATGAGCTCGATTTCAGGCATATTGTTTCAAGGTAAGAAGAAATCTCTCAATTGGATACATCTACCAAAATTGCATTGCTCTAACAATTAATGCTTCACTAGCTAAAAGTATCGTCAAGTCCTCCATTACATCGAAAAATACAAATAGGAAAACTTTCTCCAAGTGGCAAAGTATTATTGCAATACGATCTTGAATACATTCCAAGTCCAATACACAATTAGCTTTGGAGCACAATTGTTTAAAAATTTACAGAATTCAATCAATGGTTCAACAACATTCTTAGGCAATGACTTCCGTATAGCCAAAGGTATCAGTTGTTGCATCAGAATATAGTGGTCATGACTCTTAAGACCACCGATGCTTCTTTCTAGTAAGCGCATACGTCTTGAGATATTCGATATATACCCATTTGGAACCCTAACATCCTGTAATACTTTAAAAAATGTGTGTTTTTCATCCTTACTCATTGTAAATTGTGCAGAAAGTAAATATGCTTTATTGGATCTCCTCGGTTGCAAGTGCAGTGATTTTCTGATATTCATCTCTTCAAGATGTTGTCGAGCACTAACATTGTCCTTTAATTTTCCTTCAACTCCAATTATTGTTCACAATATATTGTCTCACACATTCTTCTCTATATGCATGACATCAAGGTTGTGTCTGATTAGGTTGTGCTTCCAATAAGGCAGTTCAAAAATATACTATTCTTCTTCCAATTGTGACCACGAGATCTATTTAATTCCCTCTCTTTTTGTCTCATCAGCCTTTATTTCAGATCATCCCTTTTGTATTGGATAAGTATGCTTTCTGATTCTAGACGATTCAACAATTCAGACCCAGATAGCATCTTAGGTTTACTTCTACACTCCCGCTTGCCATCAAATAACACTCTTTCTATTCAGAATTTATGACTAGCATGTAAGAGCCAACGATGACCCATATAGTAATGTTTTTAACCATGCTTTAACCAACAAGACACGAGTTTTGTATTGCAACAAGGATAAACACACTCGTCTTTAGTATTCCGTCATGACAAGTTAGCATATGTAAGAAAATCATTAATTGCCCACAACAACGATGCATGCATTTGAAACATTTAATTAGTTGATACATCAAATGTTTATACACTTTCATTCCATAATTCCAAAAAACTTCTCTATTAATGGTTGTAATTACACATCAATCTTATCCCCAGGTTCTTTTGGCCCATCGATGAGTACAAACAAAATCAAGAACGACTATTTCATGCATATCCATGGAGGTAAATTATATGGAATCAAAACAACAGGCCAAGTGCTATGAACTATGTGCATCTATCCGAATGGATTGAAGCCATCAAATGATAACTAAGTCTTACAGACCTACTATCACTAGCAAAGCTTGTGTGACGCTAGTCAAAATCTTTCCAAGCCAGGGAATTAACGGGAGGCCTGAGCATGCCATCATCAGTTCGATCTTCAGCATGCCATCTCATGAGCTTTACTATTTTGGAGGACATAAACAGTCTTTGTAACAGTGGCTTCAAAGGAAAATACCTCATTTTCTTCGTAGCTTTCTATTTACCACAACTCTTATTATCATTTGAGATACCATCATTTGGTTTTCATCTAAAACTATTGCATATTTCACATGCATCAAGATTTGTAGCATCTTTCCTAAGCAATATACAATTATTGTGGCATACATCATATGTTTCATACATGAAGCGTAGCCCTTCAGCTACCTTCTTAGCTTCATAATACGAACTCGGTAGTTTTACCCCATCAAGAAAGTCCCATTCAACAACTCAAGTAACATGTCGAAGGACTTGTTCGTCCACTTATTGGGCACCTTCATATGCGAAAGCCGAACAATAAATGAAAACGATGTAATTTTTTGACATCCTGGATACAATTCACTCTGTGCGTCCTCTAAAATTTTGAAGTACTTCATTGTTTCCTCATTTGGCCCACACTCATGATAATTTGGAACTTCATCATTCTTCTCAACACCTATACATAAAGGTGGATTTCTTACAGCCTCGTTAATCATTCCAATCATATCGTCCCCAATGTCTAAATCTTTAATAGTTTCATTATCTTGGTTACCACGCAAATTAGAGTATAATTCCCAATGATTTGTCCAATTTTTGTATTTTTTGAAGAAACTACTATGATAAAAATGATCTTGCACAACCTCTCAAGAAAAATTATAGCGATTCTCACATTTCCTACATGGACAGCTGATGAATGAATATTCAGGCCTATTGTTGTATGCAAACTTGAGGAACTCGTCAATTCCATTCAAGTATTCCCATGACATCCTGGTTGGTAAATCAATCCAACTAGTGTCCATCTTCTCAATTTGCTTAACTGGTTCTGTAACAGACATATACATTAATTATTTAGTCATCATTAGAACCTCAAACTACTAATAAATATGTATGTATTGTGCAACCTATACATCAAACTCTTCTCTAACAGGTAGGTGGTCATATCCCATTCAGGAATGCACAATCTATATCACAGAAAGTAACCTACCTGCTTTGTCCATCTCTAAGAAAACTCTAGCAACAACTCTTCGTAGTTCTCCAAGTACACGACATAGATGAGACTTATCATGTATACCGCATTCAGTATGTACTTAGAGAACAATTGAGGAGATGCCTCATGGAATTTTCATTAGAGAGAACAAGTTTTAGCAGTTAGCCACTAACTACAATATAGTATAGATTTATGCATTCCCAAACCGTCTAAGAATGGACAATTCAAGAACTTTCTCAATAAAGTAGCCCACCTGCTTTGTCCATCTCCTCGTAGTTCTCCAAGTACACGACATAGATGAGACATCATATACACCGCATCTAGTATGTACCTAAAGAACAATTGAGGAGATGCCTTAGGCATGGCTCCTTTGTCACTTGCCAGCAAGGGATGGCATGGGTGCAAGGCGCATCCACATGCCATCCCACACACTCCTCAAGCTTTGGGTGCTCTCTCACACTCCAAAATTCATAATTCAAGTTCAAGTCAATTGGCTCAAGGGCCAAATCCCAACAAGCCAAGAGTTAAGTTGATCAAATGTGATTGGGCTTTTTTGCGAAGCTACAAGCCTATACTACAATTGGATCAATTACAAAAAATCCCTCTTAATCCACAAACCCAAAAATCATGAAACTTGGTGGGTTTGAGGATTCATGTGTCTATTTTAAAATGGTATTGGCCTTAGAAACATTGAGCTTGGTTAAAAGCTTGGTTATGGCGAAACAGTAGACCTTTTAGACAGATTAGTAGATTGGTATGGTTAATTTTAAAAATTATTATTTTTTATAAATCACTTTGCCAAATTAAAGAAAACTTTACAAAAATGTTCTGCAAAACTTTGCAAAAATGTTCTGCAATGAGTCTACTGCCTTGGTGGAAAAAACATCGAGTTTAAGTCGAGATTTTGCAAAATATAGTTAGTGTTGCTCTGAATGTGTTCAAGTTTGGGCTTTAAAATTGGACTATTCTGTTTGAACAATTGCTGGAAATTGTATAAAAGTATATATATTGTTTAAAAAGGTCCCAACAAGTCTCTAAGGCATAATAACATTTTCTAACCATTACTTCACACGTCTATACATTCTATCTTGATTTATCTGTCTCATAATAATTTAAATGGCAGCATAGATGTTCAAAAAAGTAGAGAATATATGTATATATATAACTATATGTATATTAAAACAATCAAATAACTAATATTTGATTAATTTAAGATTCAAAATGCTTCTTTGAAATCTCATGCTCCCCTTCTGTAGAAATATATACTCTTACAGCCTCACTAAACTGATCAAAAGACCTTTTCTACTTAAGGTATGACAGTAATGGCGAATAAATTTTAGAATTTGTTTGATCAGCAACAATGCAAACAAATTGTAGTTGCAAAAATTGATGTTAAGAATTTTCACAGATTTCAAGGTAGGAGTTAAAGATGGTTGTGAGAGTTAGAGCTAAGCTAACTGATGCACATTGAATACATAAGGCCAAGAATATTAGAACTCAGATTCTCATAATATTATAACTTAGAAGAAACTTGCAACAATTAGAATCAGAGAATGTGTTTCACTATACCTGGAAGAAGAAAAGTGTTGAATGCAACTGTGTTTGGAAGCTTCAATCGCCTACACAGCGGGAACAAAGCAAGACACAATGTTGCAGTGATAGAAGCCCAAGCGGTGCGATAGCTTTCTAGGTGGTGATGAGAAATCTGCCGCGGCGACAATGAACAAGCCGCGACGCTGGAGATGGTGTTCCTACGGAAGCGACGTCTGCATGCATCGCTTGGGTCTGCAAGGTGCTACCACGACGACGTTTGTGTGCTGCTACGAAGGCAACGTTTGTGTGGGTCGTTTCTCTACAACAATTGTTAAGGAGAAGTTTATCGCGAGGTTTAGGTTTGGGTCCACGTTTTAGTCAGATTAGGTTTAGGTTTAGGTGAATAACCAAGAGTCAGAAAAGATTTAAGAGACATAAATTTTTTAGGGTGAAAAATAAAAATAAAGTCTTTAATTAAGGCTTTAATTTAATTAATTTGTTTTCAAAAAAATAAGTTAGTTTCAAGTCTCAATTATATTAGAATAAAAATAGTGTATTTAAATCTTTTATATCTTATTTATTTATTTATTTTGAATTTATTTTAATAAAATAAAATTTAAAAGAAAAACTTATATATGAAAAAGATACAAAATCTATTAAATACAAAATTAAAAGCATAAATTTAGTTTATAAATTTATTTTATGTAGAAAGAATTTTGTTTTTTTATCATTCTATATAATTTTTTTATTTATTTAAAACTTTTCTCGACGAAAAAATTTTAAAATATAATTTTTTTTATTTTTCTTTATTTATTTAGGATTCGTTTAATGGAATAAATTTAAAAATAATTTTTTTATCAAAAGATAAAAAAAAAATCTACTAAATACAAAATAAAGAAAAATAAATCCAGTAATTTATAAATTTATCTTAGGTAAATTTTCATTTTTTTTTATCTTTTTGTAGAATAATTTTATTTTTAAAAAATTTTCTCGATAAGAGAAATTAAGAATATATAATTTTAATTAATAAAATAAAAATATCTAAAATAAATAAATAACTTAAAATAAACTAATTATAACCATTATCCAAACTTTCATAAAAATGCACAATTACGTCGGTTTATTTTCGACCTATTTTTTTGACGATTGTAAAAATCGTCTCAAATAACCATTTTTTGCGTCTATTTATTTACGACGGTAAAATACCGTATCAAATGACTCATTTTTGCGTCTAACTTTTGACGACGGTAAAAATCATCTCAAGAAATTCATTTTTTGTGTCCAATTTTTTGCATCGGTAATCAATTTGTCGCAAGGTTAGATGCAAAAATTCAATACTTAACCATTTGTCAATATTTTTAAAAACCTTCAAAGCATAACTAACCAATCTAAAACATGCTAAAACAAGGTTCACAACCTTCCTCAAGGCACAAGGTTTGATATGAAGCATCAATTCAACCGAAAACCATTTGTATAACGTTGAGACCAGCCTAGCAAAAAACTATTTCACACAACTATGAAATTAAAACCATCAACCCATGGTTCTCCTTACAAACACACATGCATCGGTATCATGGCTTTAAGGCTTACAAAATATATGCTTTCAAATCTAAAACACATTACACAATTACATGATCCAATATCAAATGCGATATAAACTACCAAACAACAAAAACTAAGGTTTTGTCTTCCGCCACCTCCAGGGGTTCTCAAAATCAAACCACATGATCATTTTCACCTAAAGAGTTTTAAATCCAACAACATGAGCTGAAGCCCAATAGAAATAGATTATCGTGAATTAAATGCAATAATGAATTAAAGGCATAACATGCAATCACGAATTATATGAACAACTCAACTACACAAGTCTCAAAACAAATTTTCATTATCAAAACCACAAGTTTTCATATAATCCAATAACGTCTAATAGTTTAATAAGCACAAACAACACGTTCTTTTCTAACCAGGATTTCACAACCAACAATGATTCCAATGTACCGACTATATCACCCCAGGGATAAAGATAACAATTATAGACACTCACTCATTAACCTAGTTCTGAGGCATCTAATGACCCACTAGATATATAGCACCCTGACCCTTCACACGGCAACGATATTGTCTGTTTTGGGCAAAAGCCCTCACGATTTTGTTCTTCCTAGGGGGTCACCTATCATTGCATTGCTCCTATCCAAGCACGCTTAACAGCGAAGTTCTGTTAGGGTTTCTACCACCTGGGAAAAGGTCTCGTTGAATGTAAGTGTCCAAGATTTTTCCTTTATAGCCCAGGAACTCCCTATCTCTTTCCGATGTGGGATATTAGGATATCACAATCCACCCCCTTAGGGCTGCACGTCTCCGCGCAGTAGCTTGCTAGCTCCGGTAGCCTACCAGTCCTTATCGACCCGCCCACTCAGTAGCCCGCCCACGTTTCACGCGAGACGGTAGGGGTCCACACTCAGAGATGAGGAGAATCGGGTCTGATACCATCTGTATTACCCCGACCCTTCACATGGCAACGATATTGTCCGCTTTGAGCAAAATCCCTCACGATTTTGTTCTTCTCAGGGGGTCACCCATTCTTGCATTGCTTGTGCCCAAGCACGCTTAACAGCGGAGTTCTGCTAGGGTTTCTACCACCTGAAAAAAGGTCTCGTTGAATGTAAAAGTTCAAGATTTTTCCTTTATAACCCAGGAACTCCCTCTCCCTTTTTGATGTGGGATACCAGGATATCACAAAATAATAACAAGCTCTATACGTTGCTATAACAATAAACACCTCCCAATGAGACAAACACTTCATTTACGAGTATTAACTCGAAGAAGCGAAACACTTGTCTTGAGTACGTTTTTAGACTTTCACCGAGGAGTAATTGAGGCCCACATATATACACACTATTATGGTACATTTATTGAATCATTAAAAAGGAACATAGTACGACTATCAAAATGTTTGTACACACATAGTTATGTACAAAACGTGTAAGGCACACAACTACATTATCCATATAGCCATGGAAATAACCAAAATTTTCAAAATGTTTCCACTATCTCAACCACATTATTTAAACTAAGGCTCGACTCCAAGGGTTAGCTCCAAACAACAAAAATTATGTTTTCGCAACACATTCATAATTCCTTTCGATTTTCAAAACTCATCATTTTAAAAATCACGTACACATACATCCACTAACTTTGTAATAAACCTTAGGCTAGCAAACAAGTTTCTCATCCAACAAACAATGTTTAAACACAAAAGTCAACATCCATAGTATTTTTAAACGGTTAAAATGCGTATAGTCACATATAACATGCTTTTAATGCAAGAGAGTCTAGAATTCTACCGCATGGAGTTAAATACTCGAAATTTTAACCATTGGTTGAAAACTAAAGACGCTGAAACAAGATTCTGTTCGGATGAACGCGAAACCCTTGGCGAGGAGAACACCATTCCACCCTCGCAACACCAAAAACTAACCCCGAAGCAAGCTAAAGGGTAAAGAGAAGGCTAGGGTTTTTGTCTTTCTATCAAGAGAGAGAGAGGGGGGGGGGGGGATGCTTACATATCAAGTTTTGGTTCAAAAACTAAGGCCACTAGCTGTCAATATATGGTCCACACGAAATAAACCGATCGAGCGGTCTAAGGACCGATCGAGCAGTCCAGCCCAGAAAGTCCCAACTCTTTGCCACAACGTCCAAATAGGACTATGATTGAAACCAGCATACATATCTAAGCCAACATATGTATAAAACATATAGAAACATACTTTTTTATAACGACTAAAATGATATACAACACGTTGAAAATACATATTATAAAATTAAAAGGAACTGGATCTCACAAAATATATAGGATTTTTTTTCATTTTTAATTTGTGAAAAATGATAAACTCTCTCTCTCTCTCTCTCTCTCTCTCTCTTTGTAAAAATTGTTAGAATTAGGCAACCCAAGAGGGGGGGAGAATTGGGTTTCTTTGCTAGCAAAGGAGATTTAAAAAACT
>JAOTRH010024299.1:0-21745 GCA_034768845.1 Heliamphora exappendiculata | reverse complement strand
GGAGAAAATCTCAACCATTGATGACTCAAAGTACTGTACACTATCTGAACACAATCAATCAATCACTTCGGGATTAAAAGTTCGTACAATACATGATAATACGGAATGCGGATCAATTCATACAGTCAGTATAAAATTGATCATCCCGTTGATCCCGCTCAATACACTCCAAGTGTACTAATACATCGAGCTCGAATATCGAATTTTTAAAGCCTGAATTCGACCCGTTCGACTTAGCTGAGACCGGCTACTATAACGATGTGCTACAATCCTACCAATGGAATGTCCGGGTCCATTGCAATTGTGAGCCTACCTGTATAATCTGTCAGAACCTATGACCTGATCTTCCGTGCAGCATTCACCGAGTCAAATACTGTACAGAATATACGGACTATGCATTTATTCATCATAAATATAAATATAAAATCACGAATGCAAAAACATCTCAAATGTTTCTCATTAATATGCCAGGAATCAAGAATAAAAAACTAAAAAAACAAGACTTTTCAGTATACATTCCTAACAAATCTATGTCTCGTGAATTATCGCTTGTGCTTTACATATTTGTACTCTACATATTTGTACTCCATGCTCATATGTTTACAATTTCATGCAAAGCATACATATGTTATTTTAGTCCACATCATGATCAATTTATACATGTGAATTGTAAGTGGCAGTTACATATTTCATATCACGTCATCATTGGATTGGGTTTTACGGGATTCACCATTTTGTTTTGAGAAAAGAATGAAAATTGAACCTTAGGGTTGACACCGTGATTGATGGAATTAGAATATTGTGATATTAGTTAAATGCCCTGATTGGAATATTATAGGCTATATGCCTTGATTTGTTTTGGGATAATTTTTCCATAAGTGCTAAATGCACCTTATTGTTTATGATGTATATTTTTGGTGAAGGCGGTTCGGGTGGCATAAAATAGGAGTTAGATTTCGCAATTTCGCGTTTGACCTTGACCTGAGATTTGAGAGCCTGAGTATTAACTTGTTCACACCCTTGCCGTCAGTGATGACCCCCCTGGGCACTTAGTCCGCTATGTAGTCATCCCACAGCTTAAAGAACGCTCTTTGTCGGTCAGTAAACTTGGTCAGCGTGATTGAGATCATAGGGTTTAGGATGGTTCACCTAAGTTTGGGAGAACCTAGAACAACTTAAGTTAAATTGGATTAGAAAATAAAATTGGCTACATCGCATTCATTTTCATCATGCACCTGTATACTTGTTTTTATACATGTTTTCCTTGCCGTAATTTATCTATCTCTTTGACTATCAATTGTACCGGGTGTTATATGATATGCGCTGTAGAATATTTTGTTGTGAGTTCGGTTAGAAAGTTTAGGGAGTTTGCTTCTGGACTTTGGCTCATGGCATTCATGCCAAAGGTGAGGAAGAAAAACATCTTGAGAAAGTCACACCCGAAGAAGAAGGAGGTTTTAAAGAGCAAGGTGAGTAGTAGGAGCCAGTCGACCCCAACAACGCTAGCTAAAGGATTTGAAGTTCATCTTTTTGCTCTTTTTGTTTAATTTTCCACAGACTCGTAATTTTTGGTTGAATCTTTTATAAAACTGTAAACGTTATGTATTTTTGATCAGTTCAAAACTCTTAATAATATAATATTTATGATATTTAAATATGAATAATCGCTAGAATATTTTCCTTATCTATACTTATGTAGGTCCCGACGTTCCCGAAGGATGGGGCGTCACACATCCTTTGAAGATTCTGGAAAATATTTCTCAAGGAGTACTTTCGTGAACTCCATCTAAGTGCCCTCAACCATGATTCTCACAAACTTCGATCACTTATGGGCATCCCCTATGAGTTGAAAAGTGGAAAAGGCCACTCTCAAGTCATCTTTAACAATATGCAGAGTTTCAAGGATTCGTGTAACAAGCTCCAGCCACTCCGTGGCAACCTTAGGATCTGGGTCACCACTGAAAATATGAGGGTCTAACGCTAAAATTCCTACAGTGCCGATGTAACCCTA
The DNA here is from genome assembly GCA_034768845.1 of Heliamphora exappendiculata. Classification (NCBI taxonomy): domain Eukaryota; kingdom Viridiplantae; phylum Streptophyta; class Magnoliopsida; order Ericales; family Sarraceniaceae; genus Heliamphora; species Heliamphora exappendiculata. The sequence continues at coordinate 19,734 of JAOTRH010024299.1, read as the reverse complement.
GGCTCGGTTACCCTGGCTGCTCCTCTTGTTGCCTCGACCAGCTACCGCATGGTATTAACCATTTCTCTCATAAGACTGACCCCTCCCACTAGATCCTGTGAGGCATTCACATCCTCACCTTCGAGACCATGCGTAAAACCTCGACCCCGACCTTGTTCTCTTCTCAGAAGCATAATTCTATATAAAAAGAATTAGAGGAATTATTAATACAAGGATCAAACATAACATCACACCTCCCGTAGAACTCCACTCTAATCAAGTTATCACTTAATAGTTAAGAATCACATCAACATACTTCACATAACAAGGTGCACTAATAGGAGTGACACATCAAACTGGGTAAGTCATTTAGATTTCTAATTAGAAATGGCGTCGGCCAAATGCATTTCTAACTAAACCTTTGAATTAGTCAACCAGGTGCTTAGGGCAAGACACTCATTTCCAAGTTCCAACCTCTATGCTCAAGTACAATACATAGCATACAAGCATTAAATCTTATCACATTTCATTCATCTAAGCATGTTAACATATGCAGGTAAAACACAATGTGACGCCCCATCCTCAGGCACGTTGGGACATACACATATAAATAAAGTGATATTTTAGCTATTTATTAATATTTATATACGTTAGTTATTACATAATAAAGGAGTTCTGAATCGTTCAAAATTACATAACTATTATAGTTTTACCGAGAAAATTTCAATATATTGCTAAGTATGGGAAAAATTGCATGTAAGAACAAAAGTAGAGATATTGATTCTTCAAAATACATCAGCTGGATCCATGTGCTCTTGGAATTCGCCATGTTCTTCCAACTCTTCTTCTCCCTTGGGAATGAACTCCTCAAAGAACTCCTCCTCACCTGTGGCACGAATGCCATGAGCCAAGACCCAGAAGCAAAATACTCCAACCTTCTAACTAATCTCACGGCACAAAATTCATTGCAACACATACCATATAACAGCCAATACAGTTTATAGTCAAGAAGAGAGACAAATTTATAACAGGGTAGCAAGTAAGTAAATAAACATGTGTATATGAGATGATGTGTATGAAATGCAGATGCCCAACTCAGCATGCACTTAGATTTTAACAGGAATTCCATACCGAGAATCACCAGAGTAGACTTAATGGGACTTGATCACCAAAGCTATCATCGCGCCTCGTTGCGAATAGTAACCACGTCGCCTGGCTTCATGCCACAGCTGTTTTACTCGATGACAACGGCATGGGAGGCGAATAACCAAATTATTCAGCCACCCTTATTCGGTCTGACAATTTCCACCTTAAGATGCGTGATGCCTTCGCCACTGTTAACCCAAAGTTTAAGAGAATTTAAGAGACATTCACTTATACAAAGTACCAGGATGAGGGGTTTAGGACAGCCATAATTGGGCTCTCTCTGAATTACCACCGCAGTGGGATTAGGTCAATTGAATTAGACTCTCTTCGAATTACCCAATACGATTAGGTCAACTGAGTTAGGCTCTCTCTAAATTACCACCGCAGTGGGATTAGGTCAGCTGAATCAGGCTCTCTCCGAATTACCCAATGTCCAAGCTATTGAAACCCGAATGCTAGCGACGAACTCATGGTGCCCAACAATATTCATAAACCATTTCTGTAACACCGGGGACTCACCCAGGGTGTACAAGCCAAAATTATTTCCAACACCGGGGACGCACCCAGGGTATATAAACCAAATCATTTTCGAAAATAGCAACTAGGGACGCCCTAGACTTAAAACCAAGAAGAATAATCTCAAAATAGCCAATCTCAACAACGCCCTCGATATTTTGTTCTTATTTTTGGTGGGTAGATAGATATACATGTTATCTAAAATTTTTATGTTTTGACCAAAGTTCAGATCTCATTTTAAAATAGGGTTTCCAAGTCGGTAGTGTTGACCGGTCAGAAAATGACAAGCTTTGGTAAAATTGTAATATCTTGAGTTCTGGTTATGTAACTGAGTTGAAACTAACTTTGGATGAAAGATAACGCAAAAATATAACTTTGGACATAAAGAACATGCTTATATCAATTTCCTACATTGAGTTATGACATTTCACATCCCAGGGAAGAAACATCAAGGTTTTCAAAAATCAAGCCTCTTAGGTTTCAAGTCTTCCACTTATGTCATGTCAAGTTTTTGTTTCATTTCTTTGTATGCTTGTGTTTTAGACTTTAATATTACGGATCTAGCACACTTAGAGGTCATCAAACTCAAAGATAACAGCACACAACAACATCTCATATCTCTCATAAACATAATAGCCCCTAAATTCCAACTACGACGCCTTTTCGATTTTGATTTCGGTTCTTGATTCTTGAAGTCTTAAAGGGGTGTGTTGGGATATGTTTTGAAGGATCTTATATGCAAGGTTTATAGATTTTATTTACTTGTTTTGAGAGGCCAAATAAGGATAGAGGATTAATATGGACTTAGCTTTAAAACCATGGTCTCCATATACCCCTTTCTTGAATCCCTCATTTTTCTTCTTCTTCTTTCTTCTCTCAAACTCCCATGGACCCTCAAGAACCATTAAAATCTGGTCTTTCTCCCTCTCTCTCCACCGAAATATTCAAGGGGAAGAAGGTGTTTGGGCTTAGCTTATATAGAAAGTGCTATGGAGCAAGGTAATCAATATTTTTGTACTTCTTTCTTTCCTTCACATGGCTCATTTAATGTAGTTCAAGTTGTTAGGGAACAAAATTATATTTTTGGGAAGTTAAACACAGGTAGGGATCAATTTGGGGGGACAAAAATCTGATTCCCCATCAATCAAGGGATTTTGCATTGGGTTGCATGCCCTTTTGTGCAAAAAAATGCATTAAAAGTTAATTTAATTTATTTTTTTAGTGTATATTCCTACTGAGACCTATTATTTTAGTACGTTTATGATAAATATAGTATTTTATATATTATCATAGTTTTCATAGCAATTGATTAAATAAATGTAGTCTTTTAAGTCAAATTAAGCTATTTTGACAATATATAACTTTTTGACTTATTTTGTTGTGTATGAACTTCAATAATGATTTGTTTGCTTTCGTTAATCTATAACACTATATTATTATGTATATTACTTGTTTAACAAGTATTAGATCATCATAAAACTTAATTTAATACCTTTCTTATCATTTTAAGCTAAAAAGAAAGTAAAATTTTACTTTTTAGCACACTTCCCAATGTGGTCGGCCACTAAGGGGTATTTTTGACATTTTTGATATTATTTTGTCTTTTACCACTTAATTGTACTTAAATACTTGATTTAGAGTATCTATGTGTCAAAATTTAGATTTTTAAGGCTTTTTGCTATATTATGGGCAAAACGGTTATTTTACCATATTTATGAGGATTTTTTAAAATTTATTATTTCATGATATTTACTTCATTTAGAATGTTAAGAGATTCTCTGGGTGTTAAGGTTTTGTTGCCTATGTTTTGGACCTTTTAGGGTTTCTGGGCTGAACTTAGGGTTTTCAGCTCGAGTTACGATTTTGAACCTCTTCCGTATTCTATGGTCTTGTGAACTATCTGTCACTAATACTACGGTTTGAGATGGGTATTTACACAGGTCGTTGTCAACCGAATTATTACAACTAGGGTCTGTACCGGGGCGTTACACACAATATGCTAAATCTCACACGGTGGCATAGCCACTTCCCAAGGCTTCCCAACTTAAAGTTCTAATACCAATTTTAAACGTCCGATAAACTAATGTTTATTGTATTGTTTTGTTCTATATAGTGGGGGATGAATTCTCAAAAAGTGCATGGTTGGTAAGCAAGATGGGAAGATTAATTGTTGTGCTGCAATATGAACCCCAATGTGAGTATTTTGCACCTCATGTCTGAAAGTTCAGATCCTTTTTTTTTAGTTACTTTTTGCTTGGTTGACAGAATTTCTCTTCTATATACTTTGAAGTCTGCTTCTCACAGGTTCTAATTTTCATATCTTCATTTCTCCTCATTATTCAGACATCTTGTGATGTAGTATTAAATAATAAGCTAACAAGCTTCTTCATTTGATCATGCCTGTAAAATGATGCCAATGAAGTGTCTTGGATATTTTGAGAAGTTCCATAAAATCTCGACTTCAATTACTGGATTCAGGTATTTCTTGTTATTGTTATGAGTTCTATTTGCTGGATTATTATTCCTTTGTTTACTTTGAAGAGAATTAACAATTTTAAAGACATAAAAATCAAAAACAATATAGAGGATTTTTTTTTGCACCTAACCCCTTAAGTCGAGTCATATCCACGATTTTATTTCCATGGTTACTTTTTATCATCATTATTATTTTATTTTCCTTATTTTTGGTTTCCAAGCATCCTGAGCCAAATTGCTGTTAAGGATAATTTTCATAAATCAAAAGCTCCAAAATTATTTACTCAGGTTGCTTACTTGAAAAATTGAGTTATTGACGCTGCCTTTGTGCTAGGTGAGATGGTGTGGTTGGCTGTGAAATGAAAGATAAAGAATATAGTTAATTGTGAAGTGATTGATGGTGAAGAACTCAAGCCAAGGCAACATTTAAATGTGCATGGAAAAAGTGCAACTCTGCCTTTGATTGGCATGTAATTTGTGCTTTAAAATCATTCGACAACAACTTTGGGAGTGCCTATCATTCTCATATTATTTTAATTTGATAGGTTACGTATTCTAAATTTGAGCTTTCTTATCCTATTTGTTTCATTGCTATTTTTAGTTTAGTTTTTTATGTGACTTTTGGTCTTTGTTATTCTTCGTTGGTTAATATATTTGTGATCTTTTCATACCTTTGTTACCATTTAGAAAAAAATCATTGTTTTAAAGCAATGTTTTTTTTATGAGTCTACTTTGCTGGTTTATTTGTTCATGTTTCATATGTTTTGATAACAAAAGAAAATGCCTAAATTGGGAATAGAACAAAATATAAATGAGCTTTTTGATAAAGCATCATTTATCATTTGGTATTATTTTAATTTTATAAGTTACTTATTGTTTTATAAGTTATTTTAATGCTAATCAAAAGATGCTGCCTAAAATGAAAATTCATTGATCGACTAGTTTTTACAACTAAATATTAAAACAGCTCACAAAGAATAGAAGAAAATATCATTTTCCTCTTCATTATAGCGAGGCAGTTCATGAGCATAAGTTGTAGCAAAGAGGCCATTCCGTGCACTCCTAGATGTTAGTCTTATTAGAATAACCATCAGAAACTGTCTTTGGTGCTCTGAATGTATTGTCTTGTCTGCATTTTCACAGAAAGTGGCAAGAAATTCAAAATTTTCTTAATTCTCATGACATTCAAATAATTCTGTGATTGGTATTTTTTGTGACAATTTGATGATTACCATTTTTTGATAAGCAAACTAAAATTAGATTTAAAATGTGCCAATGGGTTACCAACCCACGTACTTATTCATGACAAAATAGGCAATGATTAACATTTCTGTTTGTTATATTCTTTTGTGAGACCATAATTGGGGAGCTCTTTATTTTTTTATCCGCTTGTTGTACAATTGGAGATATTATTTCAGGACATTTTTTGGTGGTAATTTTGTATATAAGTACCACTTTCTTACCAATGTTATAGGATAAACTTTTCTTATTGTAACTGTATATTGATATTGTTCTTCACTAAATATACTTAAATTTCATCGAATTTTAGTCATGTTACTACATTTCTTGTGTTTATATTTTATTGTCCAATTCTGAATATTTACATTTATACTTCTCTTGACTTTATGAAAGTGAAAGATGAGATATTGATAAACAGAATGACAGTATCTTTGGCAATTTTGTGTTTTGTTATTTATTCCTAAATTGTTAGCGTGCTCCTTCACTTCAAAGGGGGCATGTTTCTTGTAAGTTTTAACTGCCATAGCTAAAGACTTGCACACCAATGATTTAATCTGTGTTATGATGGGAGAATCCATTTTGCAAAAGGAACATAATATATCTAGACACCATAAATGTTGTCATCAATAATTAACATTGATCATTCTAATTTTCTTTGTACTTTCAGGATTCATGTTATTGTAGCACTATTTACGTGTTCCATGCTTTATTGCAACAAGTTTTTTCCCTTTATGTGATTGCACAAGTGTACAATACTTGTTAATTGCAGGGAGTATTGGATGGTGGATTGGATATCTCTCACAACGAAAAGAAATTTACTGGTTTCGCGAAGGATTCTAAGTAGCTTGATTCTGAGGTTCATTGCAAATATATTTATGGTGGTCATGTTGTTGCATATATGAGGGTAAGGGTTAAGATGCGGGATGATGCTTTATGATGTGGGGTAACGCTTACTTTCAGTCACAACTTTTGACTTTATTATGTTATATAGACATTGATGGAAGATGAGTCAGAGAAGTATTAGTCTCATTTCAGTGAGTTTATTAAGAGAGAAATTGACCCATATGGCATTGAAGAAAGCTCATGTTGCTATTCGTGCATATTCCCCTCGAAAGAAGTCTAAGAAACAACCTCCCAAGAAGCACAAGCACAAGGCGTAAGCTCCAATTGTACTTAAGCTATGTGTAATATTATCCATCTTCTAGGAAAGTTGGGTGTTTTATTTAGCCCTTCTACTACATTCTAACTCTCTTTTTTCTCTTATTTATCATAAAAAGTGATGCGATCTTGAAACTGAATGGGATGAAACTGTTTGGTAACCCTTGATTCCAACAATAAATTCTTTAGCCCCCCGTGTTCTTATTGAATTTGTGAATTTATAAATTGATCATTTCTTATTTTAGTAGCTTCACCAGGTTGCCTAAAATAACACACACAAAAACTCAATTATTCATGCTAATTGACTGTATATCAAAGCCTCTATTAAAATATTTACCCTGTTGATTATTTATAAAATGCCCCCTAAAAAACTTACAAATTTATCTTGATTGATTGATAACGCAAATAAATGCGCAAAATTTATTGCAATGTTAATAAAAATATTGTAAAATTTGCATTGTTGTTGCTCAAGTATAATATATAAAAATGTAACTTGCATGCCAAACAAATTTAATTAGTAGCGTTGCAAAAATAATGATTGTGCGTAGCATTATTTAATTAAAATAATTAAAATGAATTCGGATCTCCACAGTTAAACCCTTGAGTTTTTGATAGTCAATTAGCCTCACGATTTTACATATTTTAATTGTATTTAAATTTCACAATTATCGATAAGCCAATTACGGATACGATCCAGCTAATCTAGTAGAGTTTAAGTTGAGAAATAACTCTTTTAAAATAAGAAGAAAACTATTAATGAATAAAAATTCATCCAAGAATTAATTTATGGACCCTCTTCTCTCCTCTATAAAAAATAGAATAGTCATTCCTTACATATATTAGTTTTTCATCAATTTCAGTATACGATTATTCTGAAAAGTTAGAGATAGAGAAAAGAATGTGAGCCAAGAATTTAAGTAAAAATTTTATTTATTTAATTAATCAAATACCAATGACCGCAAAAGATACGTTCTTAATATTTAATTTTTTGTTGAAATGTATTAGATTCAAGATTTTACATTTAAATATTTTGATAATATTATTATAAGAAAGTACAATTTTTTTTAACAGGCGTCACATGCTTGTAGTGCTTAATGTGGACTTTAGAAAGAAGCCAAAACATGAGAGAGAGAGAGAGAGAGAGAGAGAGAGAGCGCTGGGGTTAATGAAAGTAGAGCAGGCGGTAATGAAAGTACCATATGATTGGGAATTAATTAATTGAGTCACAAATGGGTGCTAATATAGCAGCGCATGATTAGATAACTAGGAACGTCAAGAGAAACCGAAGTTCAGCATCAGCACAATGTAATCGGAGCCCACACGTGACGCACGAGGGGATTTTTTTTGTTTTTTTTCCCCAATTCCTCGTTACAAAGTTAAAGACAAAAAAGGGTATTTGAGAGATCGAAATTAAATAAAATCGAAAAAGAAAATTAAAGGAAAGGGAAATAACTTTGGGACACTTATTTTAGCCAAATATACACAAATATTTTTTACTCATTTAATAAAATTACAAAAATATTCTTCATTCTCTATCCCGAACTTTCTTTTGCCTAATAGTTAAGGTTATTTTTATAATTTTAGTTAGTGAAAACAAAGTAAGAGGTGTATTTGAATGAAGGGCTGTCAAAACCATTTTTCGAAAGAAAAATAGCACCAATTAGCTTGCAGTTTTTAAGTAGTTTAATTTGAATTATCAAGCACAAGTATTTTCAACTTATTGACTAAAGTAAGAGCGTACTTGCTAAAAATATATATTTTTTAAAACATAACTATGGCTCTAAATACATATTTGAAATGTATAAAAACTCAATTTTTAAAATATATTTATTATTTTTAATAAATTTTAAGATTTTAGCTCTGCATCTTTTACTTTTAATTTCCTGATTAGAAAGAATCAAAAAAGTTAAAATGAACAAAAAAAAATCAATAAAATAAGAATAAGCTAAGTTTTAGCAAAAACTGGCTTCTTTTTTTCTAATAAACTTCTTTAACTCTGGTCAATATCTTTTACTTTCAAAGTTCTTCGGATTAAAGGTAGTAAGAAACTAAACATATTTAATCAAAACAATGAAAGAATTCATTGAAAAATGGAAGGAGGTTTGATGCAATTTTGTTGGTATGTATTTTTAAATTTGAGTAAAACTTGCTATCTATATAATAATCTAACATAGTTTTTCAAAATGTATTTTATCTCCTCTAATATTTTAAAAGAATAATTGAGTGTTAATTCAAATTTAAATTTTACGACCAAAACTCATTTTAAAAAAATATATTCTCTTTTGTACATATGCATTTAGCAACAACGGCACACATTTAGGCTTCGCTGGATGGAGCATTAGTGTCCATAAAAAATCTAAAGAGCATCTTTTAAAAATTAGTTTTTTTTCAAAAAAAATAAAAATTACATTTTACGTTATAGTATGTGGCATCTCTAAAATGACTACTATTCTTTTTACTTCTTTTTTTAAGAAAAAACCTATGTGCATTTCAAATAATAATTTTTTTTAGAGTAAAATGTCTATAATATTCTTAATTAAAAATATTAACTCTATTCTTAAAAATAAAAAACAAACTATGCCAACATCCTAAACACTATAATTTAAAAATAAAAAATAAAAATATTTTAGACATTCCAAACAAAACTTCAAAAAAAATAAACAAATTATCCTAAACAATGTAACTTGTTTTAAAAATAAAAAAATAAAACCTCTTCAAAGTCAAATTTTTAAACATTTCAAATATAAACTAAAACTAATTAATTTTTACAAAATTAGAATTCACTCATTTTTTAATATGTTTGAAAATATATTTCTAAAAGTCTTTCCCCCCCTCTCTCTCTCTCTCTCTCCCAGCTTCTGTATCTTTCAATAAAAAAAGCATCCTCTCCCTCTCTATCTATTATTTAGGCATTATTTTGCATTGTTTTTTAAAGACTTTATATATATATATATATATATATTGTCTTTAGTAAAAAAATTTACATTAGTTCAAATAATAATATTTTTTATATTTGTCTTATTACGATAAATAAAAAAATAAAAAATAAATGATCAAAAATTAGAAAAGTTCATATAAGAGCATTTTTCGTGGAATAAGAGACAGATGCCAACACGGAACAAATCAATGCCATATAACACTCAATCATTAATAGCAGTATAGAGGCTAATCCAGAACAAATCAAGGCCATATATATTATTCAGAGGCCGAGCACGGTAAAGAAAGTGCAAAAGTTAACAGGGATGGCTGGGGCTATGAACAGGTTCATCAGTCGAGCTCTTGATAAATTCTGTCCATTTCAAGCGTTGAAGAAAGCACTACTAAAAAATATTTAAAATATCACGTTTTATACGTATAATTATAAAGTTATATTCATGTTTTTCGAAACGTGGTTTATGGGCTTGTAATATAAAGTCGAAACTTTTCACACTTTTTGCGGGCGATTAAAAACATAAAAAAAACGTGATTAAAAATAAAATTAGTGTAAATGTTAAAACTTTAAAATATCAATTTTGTATTATCGACCACACTTTTTGTATGTGATAAAACTGAAAAGTGTTATTAAAAATAACGAAAAACGTGATTAAAAAGAACAAAAAACGTGATTAAAAATAAAATTAGTGTGATTGTTAAGTCGATTTCCTATTATTGACCACACTTTTTGTTGGCTATAAACACTGAAAAAGTATGATAAAATAAAGTGTGATTAAAAATAACCACTGCGCACCTAATATTATTTCGAGTTTTTTTTTACCTATGATAGCTCTGTCAATTAATACAATTCCTAACTCAACAATTCTAGCTAGCTTCAAATATAAGTTTCTACATATTTAGTTTTATCATATCCACAAAATATAAACGTAAAACATAAAAGCCAACTATAAAAGAGCGTTTCCAACATAATAAACTCTAAATTCCAAACACAAGACAACAAAACAAATTATCCTGTAATGAAAGAATTTATTAAATTTTTAAAAAAATATATTCATATGATACTCAATAATTTTTTGACCAATTATACCGAATTAAAAAAATATCTAATAATTTAAAATTTGTTACAAAATAAATTGAGAGAATTCTTGCTAAGAAAGAAGCAGTAATTCTAACAAATCCATCACTTGAACTAGTGTTGAGAAGAACAATGCTAACCACACTCTGGAATCTGCAAGTAAGTCTAATTCACAAGATAGCATTAGTAGATAACAAAAAAATAGTAAGCCAGTTGCTCAAAAATTGAAAAAATAAACAATTACTGTAACTCCAAAATCATATATTCTCATCATAGACTAGAAAGTTAGAAGCTTTATACACAAATTGTCACGACCTCAAACCCGATGCGCGTGATCCCCACATTATAACCCGTTCTCCCTATAACTAGAACTTCTCTTATGATATTTTTTCGAATTCTTTAACTCATTTTAAAAGAAATAACTCCCAGATTTATAAAATAATCTAAGTATAAAATTTATAAATTTCGGTAGAATTTTTTCTGTTTTTTAGACTATCCCAAACTTTCGAAAACCTGTTAAATTCAAACAACAATCTATACTCAAGCACAGCTTGAATTTCAACTTACAATCATAATACAAACTAATTAATAATTACTATTTTCACATCAATACATTTTATTCTTTCAACTCTATTTAATACTCCAACACAATTACTAGCTATTATTCTAGAAGCCGGAGTATGCACATTGCCAAAAGATAAGAAAGATGAATAAGAAGCAAAAAAGTCTTTTCAGTCTAAATGATAATTTAAGATGAAGGTGGCCGTCATTAATTTTTGACCCGTTACACGGAAAGAAAGCTTGCTGATTTTTTATGCTCCCTCTATGATGGAATATTGCATGCAAACCAGGCTTAACTCTTCGAATCAAATGCAGCCCCAATCTGGTCTACTGCAGTTTAGTGAAGCAAAGTCTTCTGAGAACAGATAAGAAAACTGTCAAGTCAATTTAATTAATTTTAGTTCATATTAATTTAATTCAGTCAATTTAAGCGCTATTACGTATCATTTCTTAGGCCCTTGTGCATGTGCTGAGATTGTGCCTTATTATTCTCGGCTCTTTGTGATGTAATTTTTTATTACAATTTAATGTAGTTATCATTTTTTTTTTTTTTTTGTAAATTATCTTATGTCGATTGATAAGTAGAAGCCTTGCATAACCATTCAGCTTAGTCGAGTCAGGTTTCTTCCCGTCAGTTCTATTCCTGCATTCAAAACTTGAATAGCTGAGGACACAATCCCAAGGTTTCATTTGATGTCAAGATAGGGGGGAATTAAGATGGGGGGATAAGGGGTCTCTTTCTGTTTCTCCTGTCAGTCTGTTGCTGCAATTATTCCCATTAATTTTGATCATGACATGGATTATCATGTGTAAGGCAGGTTTTGGTAAGTTGTCACATTCAAATCTTAAGATAATAATAGCAAATTTGTGTCTTTTTTCAATATGCATACTCAGGTCCCAGACACCTAAGCCTGAGCTTGATTCATCACAAGTTTAAACTCAGGTGGATAAGAGTGCTTGCTTGTCTCATGTCCAAAAGGGTTGACTTGTACTTTATATATATTTTTTGTTATTATTTAAGTTAGGCAATAGAATAAGCGGACTGAAGTCTATTATTATATTAGTCCTTCTTTGGGATAAGTTGTTTATTGATGTGAAACACTGGATAGTATCATATGTTTCTCGGTTAGAATTGGTATATTAAAAATTATATTTTTAGTATTTAATTTTATTTTTAATAAAATAAATTTTTTATTTTATGAGAATTTTTATGAACAATGTATGTAAATCATTTATTTGTTATGCATAGATGTCCAATATTCTATATAGTATTTAATCTAGTGTGTAAAGCACGGCTTACACACAGAAGATCAGATTTTAGATTCTTGCAGAATATAAGTTTTATGTTTACAGTTTAGATGAAAATCGACATACCATCGGTACGACTGTGGCATAAAATTTTAGTAGGTCAGTCTTAGTTACGGGGAACATATAATAGCGTCATCTATTGTTCTGACTCTCTATACCAGTACATTTTGTGTGCATTAAACAGGACATTGGGATAATTAATTTAGTACTGACTACTGACTATATAAATTAATTCACACCCCAAGGTTATTATAAATAATGCTTATCTTCTTAATCTTAAAATAATTATTGATTTGCATATATTTAATATTCGTTGTTTTGATTCATTAGAGGGTGCGATCTTATATGAGTCTATATTCCCGGTGAGTTGAACAGCGGTATTATTTATATGGTAAATATTAATTATTGACGAAATTCACGTTCCGAAAGATCGGGATTGACGATACCCCTTAAGAATGCTTATAAGTTTTGACTGGGCCAAACCCTGCAGGTAGATTTAATTATCTGGCGGTCAAATAAGTTAAATGGAAGGGTTTAAGGAATATCAAGATTTCGATTAAATTAAATTGTCAGTAATTAAATTTAATTGGCGGGTATCGAGAATCTTAACGTGAGGAGAAATGGTAAGTATTTAATAACAAGAGCTCAATGCAAGAAGGTTTTGAGATTATAGGTCAGAGTACAATTATAATTCTTTAGTGATGTGAACTGTAATTCAGTATTTTATGAAAATTGCAGAAACTGCTGCGTCTTTCCATAATTGCAAAAATCATCCATAGGTATCTGTGTTCCATTGGAAGTTTTACTCATAATTACTCTTCAGGTTCCTGCTGTAGCCCTATATATATGCGGGTAGGCTGAACCAGTTTAGATTGATTTTTCATATCATTATTGATATATTATTTTTGTCTTTCAACACTTAAAAATATATCGGGATTCTGCCGGTACGAGTTCTCGGATGATCGTAACCCACACTACGTTCGAGGATCGTATAAGGGAATACAGTAGAAAATATGACTGGAATTTTAACTCAGAATCAAATTGTAGTTGAAGATTAGATCGACAAAAGGTATTTTTCTAAATTAACTTTGGTTGCACGGGTTTATTTTTTATCGTTCGATGTCAAAATTTTTTATCTGGAGCCTGTTTCGGGTTTTGTTTGTCCAGTTAATTTTTAAACCGAAAATTATTTTACAAAAACAATGATCTTGGCAGTTTTGCCTCCAACAAATTGGTATCAGAGCCTTTTTTTTTACGATTTATCGGGGCCGGGTAGATTTAAAACGGTGCTATCTTTACTTTTCCTGCGTTCTAATCCCGATTTTATGATTATTCATTTATTTTTATGTTTGATTAAATGCGTGGATAATGATTTAATTATTTTTTTTAATCATCGGGATTGACCGTGATAGATTGATTGATTGTGAATTCTACGGAGGCATAAGATCAATGTAAATATTATTATTCGGTTTTTAGTATTTTATGTAATCGAAGAAAAAAAAGATGAAAAACAAAAGAAGAACACAAGCGGTGGCGCCGAGAGGCTGTTCCGGTTAAACTGTTGGCGCAAAAGTGGTGCGGCAATTCCCAAATCCAGTGGCCGATTCTCAAAAGCAAATTCCAGGCGTGGGCAAGCTTGCAATTCCAGCCGCCGAAGCCAAGCCAAACACACTGTTACGCACATTCCAAGCGCCACAAGTGGCGCGAATTCCGTTTGGAGCCAGGTGCAATCATGGATGCTTGGGTTTTACACAAAAGTGATTGGAAAAAGAGAAAGGAAGAAAGAAAAGAAAAAGTTTTTTTTAAAAAAACTGAAGCTTCAGCCCCTAATCACAGTGCAGCGGTTTCCAGCACCGGTTTCTGTGCAATTTCCAAAACAGTGAAGCCGGGAGAAATTTCTGGAACAAAGCAGTCGGCAATGTCCCAAGCAACAGGCGGTTTTCCCTAGCGCCAAACGCGGCGCAAACGAGGCCCAGGCGCCATTCATTGGCACGGTTTCCAGCGCAATATCAGAATATTCCCAAGCAAATTCCATCACAGTGGCGTAAAAGCAAAGCAAGCGGCGTCCAAGGCAGTTTTTTAGCTGCGGTTTCCCCGGAGCAATTTTCAGAAATTGTTGGAGCAATTTTCGGTGCAATAACCAGTTTTTTAATTGGAAGCAAAGTCCCAGTGGCGCACTGTTTCCAAGCAAACAGTAGGCTGGTTTTTGAAACAATTGGTAATCAAATAATTGTGATGCTATCAGGATACAAGAAAATTATTCAAAATATGAGATTGAAACTCTTTAAAATTTTAATACGATTATAAAATCAAAATTTATATTTATCTCATATTTAATTTATTTTAATTGCGTGAATGATATTTATTAATTTTATTTATCATGTTAATTTAATTAATTCGAATATTCAGTTTTAATTAAAATATTTTATAATAAAAAATTAAATTAAATTTTTTTAATTAATTAATTAACTAAAATTTTTTAGATATTTTATTTTTTTACAAAATATCACGTTTAAAGATGATTTTTTTTAAAATAAAAAATTTTGAAAAAAAACGTGAGAATTAATTCTAAATTTTAAATTAATTAAATGAAAAAATGTTTAATCAAAATAAATTATTATTTTTTGAAAAATATGAAACGAAAAATAAAATAAATAAATATCTTTAATCACTACCTTAGCTGAAAAACTAGAGAAAAAACTGTGCATTTATTAAATTTTATTTGTTACGCATTTAAATACAAAAAGATAGTTTGATAAATCAAAATTCTTATAATCTTATACACGGAAAGATGTTTGACTCTTTCAAATCGTGTGACTTTCGAAAGATGGTTTGATAAATCAGAATCCTTAAAATCGTGCACACGAAAAGATATTTAATTCTTTCAGATCATGTGGCTTTCGAAATTAATAAATTTATTTTAATTAAACGAATTTTTATAATCCTAAAAAATATTTTAAAAATCTAAGTGGGAGATAAAATTTATTCACAGATAAATCCCGCGATCTCCATCACCAGTTTGTAGGCGATGCAATTATACCCAGCGTGTCGGGAGTAAAGCCTTCCTCCCCAATGGACAGATTTATTGCGTATCGTTAGTACAAACCTCTATTATGGATAATTTTGAATAATTGTTAGTGTGGATCATTTCTCCAACTGAAGGATTCATTACGAAGCGATAAATTTATAATTAGGTGATGGTTAACACTTAATTGTATATAATAGTATCCACTCCAACTGAGTCACTGCTATTATATACTATACCGAAGTTATATCAGCTGTTTAATTTTACTTGGCATGGTCAGTTGCCTAGATAGTAAAATTAAAAGGAATTAGCCTGTCTGGTCTTATGATGGATAGTAGACGTCCACCCAATTTGGCATGTTATTCACAGGTTACCAAGCTGCTGGCAAATTAATTTTAAAATGGTAAAGGAAAACAAATTTAAATAAATTTAAATTTTTACTCATCATAATTAACGATTTTATTTAAGTATGTGATTTTCAGAATTAAAATGGCTTTCAACCCACAAGCTTCCATTCTCAAAGAAAATAAACTTATGGGACCAAACTATGTTGACTAGAAACGAAACATCAATATTGTATTAACTGCTGATGATTATAAGTTTGTTTTAACTGAAATATGTTCACTAGTACCTGATGAGGAGGCTACCGAAAGGGAAACCCAAGCCCATCAAAAGTGGCAGAAAGCTGATCAGATGGTTCGCTGTTACATTTTGACTTCAATGTCAAATGTTTTGCAATATCGTCTATGCCCAGTGCCTATGACATGATGATGAACCTCAAAGAAATGTTTGGGGATCAAAATCGTGCTACTAGGTAGGTGGCCATGAGATCTCTAATGAATGCAAACATGGCTGAAGGTACATCAGTTAGGGATTATATTCTAAAATTGATTAGTTTTCTGAATAACTAGAGATCCTTGGAGCTGAAATTGATAAAAAAACTGAGATCGATATCATACTCCAGTCACTGTCTAAAACTTTTAAGCAGTTTTACCTGAACTATTCTATGAATAAGCTCAGCTACTCACTGGCAGAATTTTTTAAGGAACTTTAAGCAGCCGATGGTGTTCTTAGGAAGCCAGGTTCTGTGTATGTGGCTGAGACGGATTTTTCATCTAAATCGAAAGTCAAGAAGAATAAAAATATTCAGACACAGGGAAACACAGGTCTAAAAGCAGTTAAAGGACCAAAAGCTGGTGTGAAGAAGCCGAGAGGCAAGTGCTATCGCTATAACCAGTTTGGACATTGAAAAAAGTAGTGTCTTATTTTTCTCAGTAAGCAGAACAAACAAGGTAATTTCTGTTCACTAGTTGTTAAAACATGTTTAGCGGTGTTATCTATTGGTACCTGGTGTGTAGATACGGTAACTACTAATCATGTCTGCAATTCTTTGCAAGGGTTCCAGGAAACCAAGCAGCTTAGTGATGGAAAAATCTACCTACACATAGGCAATAATATAAGGGTGACAGCAGTTGTAGTAGGAGATGTCACTCTCAGTTTTAGTAGAGATATGATACTACTTCTAAAAGATTATCTTTATATACCTTCGATTAGAAGAAATTTATTTTCAGTTTCAAGTTTAAATATTCTGTTCATTTTGGTGACTCTCTCGTTTTGAAGAAAAATAAACACTTTATTTGTTCTGCTATATTGGTGGATAATCTGTATGTTGTATTTTCTATCTCTCGTACACTGCAACTAATTGAAATAAATAAGACATCTACCTTACCATATAAGAGAAGTAGAGGAACTTCCAGTTTGTGAATCTTGCTTAAAGGGTAAGATGACCAAGAGGCCATTTTCGGTCAAAGGCTATAGAGCTAAAGAACTGTTAGAGATGGTTCATTCTGATGTGTATGGTCCTATAACAATCCAAGATAGAGGTGACTTTGAGTACTTCATTAATTTCATTGATAACTACTCAAGGTATGGATGCATTTACCTGATGCACCGTAAGTCTGGATACTTTGAAAAATTTAAAGAATTCAAAGCGGAGACAGAGAAGCGTCTGGATAGAAGTATTAAATCACTACGATATGACCGTGGTGAAAAATACCTCTTTGGAGAGTTTAAGGACTACTTGTCATTAGAATGGATTACATCCCAGTTGACTGCACCTGGCACTTCACAGCAGAATGGTGTAGCAGAAAGAAGAAATAGGACTCTTATGGAGATGGTAAGATCTATGATGAGTTATTCAAGTTTACCCGATTCGTTTTTGCGTAACCCAAGGGAACGAAATGTGGTCTATTTTATAACCCTAAGGATCATAAGGTCATTATTAGCACCAGTGGCCGATTCTTGGAAGATGATTACATTATAGATCACAAGCCTAATAGTAAAATTATTCTGGAGGAACTGAGAGAAAATACCAGTAGATCGGAGGAGGAATCACAAGTCACTGATATTCTATTACCTAGTCGTAGTGGGAGGATTATCGGGAGAGGTGCAAATCAAGAACAGGGTGCTGATACACAGGGTTCAGATTATGCACAACCTGTTACTGCTAGTACACAGACATAGGTAGTGCATCGTCGTAGTGGGAGGGTTATTCATCAACCTGACCAGTATATGTTCTTGGGAGAGTCTTTTGACAAGATCCCGACAGAACTAGATACCGAGTCCTGTAACAACAATGAAGCACTACAAGACAATGATGTAGATCTTTGGCAAATGGCTATGAACTCAGAGATGGAATCTATGTATTCCAATCAGGTCTGGAAACTTATAGAGCCACCCGAAGGGATAAAATCCATTGGATGCAAGTGGATCTACAAGAAAAAGGGAGAAGTAGATAGGAATGTTGAAACCTACAAAACTAGACTTGTTGCTAAAGAGTTCACTCAGAAAGAAAATGGATCAAGTATGAGGAAATCTTTTCACCGGTAGCCATGCTTAAGTCTATTCGAATTCTCTTATCTATTACCGCACATTTCGATTACGAAATCTAACAAATGGATGTCAAGACAGCTTTCCTTAATAGAAGTCTTGATGAGTGTATCTATATGATACAACTAGATGGATTCATTGCAAAGGGCCAAGAACACATGTTCTGTAAGCTTAAGAGATCCATTTATAAACTTAAGCAGGCATCGAGGTCTTGGAACACTCGGTTTGATCAAGCTATAAAGTTTTATGGTTTTGATCAAAGTTCGAATGAGTCTTGTGTGTACAAGAAGTGTGACGGAAACGTGGTGATCTTTCTAGTACTTTATGTAGACGATATTTTGCTCATCAGAAACTATGTAGGGGCTTTATCTACAATTAAAGTATGATTATCTAGGCAGTTCGATATGAAGGACTTGTGAGAAGCCAGTCACATCATTGGGATTAAGCTTGTGCGAGATCAGAAACAAATGATGTTAGGCTTATCACAAGCAAAGTATATCGATGATATCCTTACTTGTTTTAGCATGCAGAATTCTAAGGAAGAGTTTCTCCCTTTCAGGCATGGAATTACTTTATCCAAGAATTAGTGTCCTAGGACACTTGATGAGATAGAGAAGTTGAAGGCGGTTCCTTATGCTTCAACAGTAGAAAACCTCATGTATGCTATGCTTTGCACTAAACCCGACATCTGCTTTGCCGTTGGCATGGTTAGCAGATATCTGTCTAACCCAGGGCAGGAGCATTGAATTACGGTAAAGAATATAATCAAGTACTTAAAAAGGACTAAGGATTATATGTTGATTTATCAGGCATATAGTTTAGCACATTTGGAGTACACTGACTCATATTTTCAGTCAGACATAGTGCTTGTATCAGGAGACAACCTTGCAGATCATTTACAAAGAATTTACCGGCTAAAACTTTTGATAGCTATATAGAGAGCATGTGAGTCAGATGTATAGTAGCATGATTTTCAGTATAAGTGGGAGATTATTAGAGTTGGTATACTGAAAATTATGTTTTTAGTATTTAATTTAATTTTTAATAAAATAAATTTTTTATTTTATGAGAATCTTTATGAGCAATGCATGTATATCATTTATTTTTTATGCATGGATGTCCAATATTCTGTATAGTATTTAATCTAGTGTGTAGAGTACGGCTTATACACAGAAGACTAGATTTTAGATTCTTGCAGAATATAAATTTTATATTCACAGTTTAGATGGAAATAGACATACCATCGGTACGACTATGGCACAGAGTTTTAGTAAGCATGTCTTGGTTACGGGAAATAGATAATAGCGTCATATATTGTTCCGACTTTCTGTGCCAGTACATTTTGTGTGTATTGAATGGGACATTTAGGGTAATTAATTTAGTACTGACTACTGACTATATAAATTAATTCACACCCCAAGGTTATTAT
>JAOTRH010024288.1:0-21746 GCA_034768845.1 Heliamphora exappendiculata | reverse complement strand
CCGGTTCGATTATGAACCGGAACCGTGACCTAAAATTCGTGAACCGATTCGTAGTCTACGATTTACATATTTTTAAAATTAGAACCAAATCAACTCGGAGTAAAACTAAATTAATCCGCACGGATTGATCCGATTTGCACTCGTACTTTAGTTTTTTTCAGATTTTTGGACACCCTAGGGAGGATTCAGCTTATCAAATCAAGTCTCGAGGATTCAGCTTATCAAATCAAGTCTCTCTAACCTCCCAGTATTCTACATGTCCTTGTATAGAATGCCCTTTGGTGTGG
This sequence comes from Heliamphora exappendiculata, assembly GCA_034768845.1. Lineage (NCBI taxonomy): Eukaryota > Viridiplantae > Streptophyta > Magnoliopsida > Ericales > Sarraceniaceae > Heliamphora > Heliamphora exappendiculata. The sequence goes on along the minus strand of JAOTRH010024288.1, from coordinate 21,459 downwards.
TTTGAATTCTAGGGAGTATCCAAAGAAGCTTCCTATGGAAAAATAGTGACAGTCAGAGAAAACTCCATCTTGTGGCTTGGGAAAGAATTTCCCAGAGTGTACAAGCTGGAGGCCAAGGGGTGCCAAACCTTGGGTACAAGAATGCTGCTCTCTTGCTTAAGCGGTGGTAGAGGTTTGCCAATGAAAAGGAGAACTTGTGGAGAAGGGTCATGCATCAAAAATATAGTGGACATAATCTAGACTAGTTGCCCCAAGCCTCTAGAGGCCCAAAAAGGTCTTCAATATAGGAAGGCATTCTAAGGTTAGGATCTGATGGGAGTCCTTTCATGGATGTGTTCTTTGAAAGCTAGGGGGTCAGTGTTAGGGATAGAGCTGATACATGATTCTGGGAAGACTCGTGGGTGGGGGAGAAGCCCTTGTTCAAGCAATTCCCTAGGTTATACATGCTGTCAACCCAAAAGGAGGCCACCGTCCTTGACATGTTCAGAGGTTCCCATGTATGCCCTCCATGGGATCTCTAGTTTAGGAGAGAGCTGTTTGCTTGGGAGGTTTGTTGTCTTCAAAATGTGGTGGAGGCCCTAAAAAATCTCTCTCCCAATCCCAATAAAGGATAGGCCCAAGTGGAAGGGTGAGAAATATGGTGTATACTCAGTGAGATCTTTCTATAAAAGCTTGGAGCTGAAGTGTGGTAGTGGTATCTATAGCATTGTGAAAGTTTGGGATAAGGTGGTTCCTCCCAGAATACAACTTTTTACATGGATGGCCATCATTGGGAGAATTCCCTCTAGAGAGCTGCTGGTAAGATGGAGCATTCTTCCTTCAATTTCTTCTAGTGTGTGACGTGTGGATTTGGAATTGCTTATTTGTTTATTTCAGTGTTGCTTATTTTCGTTTTTAGTGAGTTTTTTTTTATTATTTAGTTAAATTATTATATTTTTAGATTTCTCTAATCAAGATGAGTCGAAAAAATAATATTTTTTTGTTAAAATATAAAAAAAAAGTTCATAAAAGACAAAAAATAAGCCAATAAGCTAAATTTTATGTTGTTTATTTTTGTCTTTAGTGAATTTTTTTTTGTTTTTTGATCAAATTTTTTTAACCTCTTAATTCATTTCATCGATACGATTTAGAAAAGTAAAAAAAAATTAATCAAAATATGAAAGAGGTCAAAAAAAAAAAAAATTTCTTGGCATTCAAACCAAACAGGGCATTAAAAAAATTAAACTGTAATATCCGAAAAAAATGAAAGATAATAATAATAACAATATAGTTAGATAATATTTTTAGAATTCCTTTTATTTTGGAAATAGCTTTTTGGGAGCTAGCTATATAAAACTGTTAGGAGAAATATAACGTAATACAAGATCTACTCAATGGTCCAAAAAACACATATTTATTAATAAATAACGATTACAATAAACTGAAATTACAGAAAACAAAATACAGAAATTAACTTGAATAGACAATACAAAACGAGTCCTGCAAACACAGTTTCCTTAAAAATGATTTACCGCCTACCGGGGGTGTTGTAGGTTTTCCACCGGCGTTACTCTCCCAAGATAAAATGGCTGACACGATCGTTGGAACACTACCAAGAATTGGTTACGAACGTATCCCGTCTGCCTTTCTCTCTCTTACAGAATTTGCAACCAGAATATGTATTCTTGTAACTTATCTCTTCACCTTACTTATGTTTTTTCTCTGATCAGAAAATTAAAAAAGCCTGACTTTATATAAATTTTTTTTCTTAAAAGGATTACAAAAGAATCAATAGCCAATGAATAGTATTAATTTACAAAATTCAATTACAATTAAATTTTAATTTTAAATTTTGAAATTCAATAACCAATTAAATTTACAAATTTCAACAAAAATCGCTTAGGTTCCCAAGTCCACCGCTTACGTGAGAAATAATTCTCAATTGAGAATTGCTAAGAGGGTTTCCAGTGGCAAAAAACAAAACAAAAAAATGCTTTTCTGTGCATTGATCAAATACTGATTGAAGTCCGATAGTTGTGAAATTTTAGACTTATATTTTTGACACGTAGATTTTGTTATTCATCAGTATTGGTCATTGACATGTGAGATCTAAATTTTAATTTTATTTATTAACTAAATTTTTAGTCGTAAAAATAGTTTATTTCTATATCTTCCATATGAAAAATTTGTTTATTTTAATTAAATGATAATCTAATAGTATATACATATACAAGTGTATATAGGATCTTTGGTAAGAATTGGAGTGATTGAAAAGTTAAAAAAATGGAAGTCCTGCTAGGATTTGGATGGAAAGAATAAAACGCTTAACGTAGGTTTATACAATTGATTGAGAATTGAACAAAATAGATTATATATATGTAAGATATATGTAATATATATGAGTGTTATATATATATATATATAAAAGTGTTGGGATTTAAACACAAATCCCAACAAGTAATATTAGAGTCGACGGTAGACGATTCGAAGCCGTGGTGGTTAATCGGAGTAAGGTATTATTTTTTAATTTTTAATTCATATAAATTAAAAATATTTTTTTGCACAAAAAAAACCGAAAGGAAGACGAAGAGAGGCGGCCACAAAAGCAACCTATTAGAATTATTTGTATCAAACTAATTTTTTGATTTCCGTATAAAAAATTTGAGATTGATGATGAAATTTATAATCACTTTTGGCGGAATAGCTTGGCTAGTTGACTTGAAATCTAATCAATTGATAATAGCTAATTTTGGTTATTGGGATCAAGATTGATTCGCTTGAATCACGGTGGGATTCTTAGAAATTTAATTTATTGGACAATAATCCTGTGTGGTTGTAGTATTGAAATCGACGGTTCAAAATCATTCTGCTATTTCGGCTCGTACGAATAGCAAATTAATTTAAGGAGAATGTGTACCCTAATATTTTTTGGCGCTGCGAATTCATCAGTACGGTCATAATTTTTAGATTCTAAATGATTTGATGGAATTAGACAGATCGACTTAGATTGGAATTGATCGGGCGAGATCAAAGGAGATCAGGGACAATTGGGTTTGAGTGCAAGTGATCAGTGGCAATCGAAAGCAATCTGGTTCAATCAATTATGAAAGATTAATCATTAATGGATGCAACTAGAGATTTTAATGTAGGTGGAGTCAAGTCAGACGATAATTTTTTAATTTGACAAATAATTAGCAATCAGGACACCTCGATGAATGGGTGTCGAGCATCTCAGTGTGGAGGTGTGGGCCATGCTGGTTTGAGTGTGATAGATTAACGGCAATGGTAAAATTGACATCGACACTGTTTATCTTTATGGTGATTTGTAGAATTCAAACCAAGGTGGAGATTATTGGTTGTATTTTTGTATTTTGTGAACCTGTATAATAAAAATTTTATTTATATGTATTTGGACTGAGGTGGAGTCATAAATTCATAAAGAGTCTAATACATGTAAGATTTGTAATTATATGGGATTAGAATTTTTGAGTTTGCCTATAAATAAGACTCTATAATTCTAGTTATTTGTGTAAAAAAATATCGAGGCACAAAAATAACCTTTTAGCGAAAAAATAGAATTTGTTTCCGAGCTCGAGTTGGAGGTGGGTGTTAGATTTTAAAGTATTTTTGATCTCGAGGTTGTGCATTTTATGGTTATAATGAATTATCTCTTATACCCATGAATGTAGATAGGTTATGTCGAATCACGTAAAAATCTGTGTGTAATTTTTCTTTGGTGTGTGTGTACTGGTTTCTTGTTTTCGATTGCGTTATGAGATTTGTGTGTTAAAATTCCAACAATAAGTTTAAAAAAATAAGAAAGTGGAAGTAAAATTGGATGGGTGAATGGGTGTATTAATACAACAATAAATATCTATTATTAAAATTGTCAGATATTATAAAAAAGAAAAAGATATAATAAGAAAAAAAATAAGAATAAGGCAACGTATTGTTTGAAGCTAAGAAAAATAAAATAAAATAAAAATAAATTTTTATCATATTTATTTATGTGTTAAAAATATTGTTGAATTGATTTTAGGCTATAATCGAAAAGTTTGGAATATATGTTCAAAGAGCTTTGCTTAGAGGTAAGTAGCCTTTTACAATTGTTAGTATTTTTCAATCCTAAAATTTTTTTGATTATCACTATTGAAAAAAAAAAGAATCTTTCGAATATATCCATTTTTATTTGAGAAAAATGTGTTTATTATTTGTACTCGTTTCGGAAAGGAAAAAAAATGAATCAAGTATGAAATTTTGAATATATTTTAAAATATTCAAAAATATTTTTGAAAAAAATCATTGTAATCCTATTGTTTAATTCTAAATATAATTCTTGTTTGACTATGATCTGGACCCTAACTAATTGGGGTTAAATATTGGCATATAAACTAGTTTCTTCTAGAGCTTCACTATCGGCTCATGTGTGGTTCTGGATCTTGTCACGGGCTAGTTAATGTGGCCGTAGTCGTTTAAGACTTGAGTTATGTAAATCAAATTATTGGAACTATCGAATTATTGAATTATCGACTGATCGAAAATTTGAAATGTTTTATAACTTGTATTGAAACAATCTGTTATTTTGTTACGAAAATAAATATGTTTTAATTCTTATGAATCCTTTTGTTAAATTTTATTCTACTGATAAAATATTTGTAAAATCATCTTTTGTTTCTTTAAATTATTTTTTACATATTTGAACCAACTAATAATAGTAGTTGATGATTTGCTGGGTTGTCCACTCATGGTTGAATTATATTTTTCACAGATTCAAAAGTATAGAACTGTGCAAGAGGATTTTTATTGAAAAATGCCGATGGCAAGATTATATGCAGTTATTTTATATTTTTGACATATGATAGATTGCAATAAAGAAATTTTGTTGAGGTTTTAATATTCTTAGATTTAGATTCTATCTTAAAGATTATTGTTTAAAGTTAAATTTAATCATTGTTAATTTTATGAGAATATAAAATTTTAGTAATAATCTTTTAACCTTGCATACTCATAGAGATGGATTATGCAACGTCTTCGCATGATTTGGGGGCATGACAAAGTGCATGCAACAATGTTTATGGTAATGATAAGCTACCAATTGAATGTGAGCCATGTTATAAGCTGTGACTTGACCTCTGCCGAGTCTGCTTCTCACTGCATGCAGTTCCCTCACCAAGCCGAAGCCACAGCACAAAGCACATGCTCATTGGCTGTATATGTTGCTGTTGCTGTGTATTAGGAAATTGATTGAATGAGAATGAAGTATTCTTTTGCTAAATTCTAAATGTTCTCAGTTTAATATGGCCCTGTTTGGCTGTGTTTATTTTTTTTAATAAATATTTAATTTTAATTCATTAATCCACGTCTTTAAACATGATCAATTTGAGGAGAGGTAACTTTTACTATGTTTAAAAGTAAAGTAATTGGTAGGACTCATTTTTATTAAAAATTAATAAACTAATGGGAAGTAAGTTTACCCACTTTAATTTAAAGTGAGTGAATAAAATTAGTTTGGTGAAATATTCTCAAAACTGTTGTTAACATATATGTTTTAATTTTTAAAATAATTATTTTCACCCAAAAATTAGAGTGGTATGAAAGCGATTAGTGATTTCAAGCCTTCTTATTGTTTCTGCTTCAATAATACAAAAATAAGATGAAAAAAAAGAAACCAATTCCAAACAAGCCTTAATTTGGTGTTTGCCCTCTTGTCTCCTCTACCTCTCTATTCTAGTTTTTCTTTCTTTCTTTCTATTAAAACATATTTTTTTATTCGCATGATTTTTTGATCAGTTTGTTATTATGATGAATTTCAAACCCACTACTGTTTGATCTGGAATTTCTATTGGGTTAATTTGTCTCTAATGGGCAATTAATTAAAAAAAAGGTGTCTTTTAACTTTTATCATTTAGACATGAGGAGCCTTCTAATTCTTGATGGTACTGCAAATATTTTTGATTTAATATATATTATGTTATTTATACATATTATTTTATAGATTATGCTATCCACATTTTAATGGGTGGTGAATAATAGATAAAAAATGTATAGATATCAGTGCAAAGTGTATTCATATATATAAAAGTAATATGCCCAACTTTTAAAAATGTATTGATATTATGAATTTTTTGTCTCCATGAACATATTATCCACTGCCTATCATGGCTCTTATTTTATTATCGAATTTCAAGTTTATCAGACATTAACAGGCTTGAAGCAGTGACTTTGCACGGGAGTCTTATAGTTTTATTTTCGATGATGTATTAATCTTCAAGAATACATTAAAAAATAATTAAAACTTATATTTGAATATAAAGCAAGTGTGTCCTGTTATTATTGCCGACATTTATTTGAAAGTGGGGGAAAAAATAATTAATAACCTAAACATTTAGTGGGGGAAAAAATAATTAAAAATTAAAAATTGGCAAAAATCTAAACATTTAGTGGCGTTCATTAACAATCGTCGCAAATAGAGTGAACACCCAACGTTTTTTTGTTAACTCGCAGCGACTTTCATTATTCTCCTAAAAACATTTTACCGGCATTTAACTAAATGGTCGGAAACTCACGTCGGTGATATTTGTTTACCGACGTTTTGCAAATGACGCAACTAAATGCCAAAAACTTTTACCGGTGTTTTATTTAAACGTGGAGAGTATTTACGACACTTCTGTTTGCAGCATTTTTAAAAAAATGAGTGTCGGGAATGGATTTTGTGGCATTTTGCCTACTTTGACCGGGATTTAATAAACGCCGAAAAAGTCTTATTTCTTCTAGTGAGTAGCCAAACAATGGTTGTTGGTTCAAATTGATGGGGTCTTACATAGTTCGGCCTGACTGGTCGAACTTTATAAAGAATTTCTTGCATTTTTTATGATACTTTGAAATTCTCAACACATTGCTACTCTGTGACGGTGGACTATATATTCGTTCTGCCAGGTTGGAATTCGCGTGGTGTTAAAATTAAAAATTCGATTCCTTCAATACCATTCTCTCTCTACATTAGATATGAGAGATGACGTATATATTTTAGAAAATCAAAGTTATTAAAGATTTATTCCACTTGTATAAATTTTGTATCCAAGTTAAAAACTTAAGCTACTAAATGAAAAAGTCCTAATTACATTATATTTAGGGATCGCTTAATTTATTCTAATCAAGCAATTAGAAATTGTATTACTCTAACAATAACAGTAGTTACACCAAAAAAAAGTGAATTAAGCTGTTTTTGATATGATTGATCAGAAGAGGCAGGTTATAAAAAGTCAGACTAATTATTGTTTATATTATTATAATTAAGAGTTTGAATTTTCCAAAGATTGTTCACGAGAGTGAGGTGGTAGTGGTTAATGGGGGGCCATTTTAATTTGGCTAATTCAAGAGAACATGAAGAGAGAGAACATTAATTATATATATGTCAATCGGTCATCCTTAATGTCGTTGAAATTCAATTGCGCTAAAAATTCTTTATTTTATTTTTTCTTTTTCTTTTGTTTTTATGGGCTATGAATACCAGTAAGTGTAAATGCAAGCACCAGCTTTATGGCTTTTAATCTGTTAAATTTACCCTCAGAACATATATAATGGCTGCAGATTCTTCAATTTAATTTAAGAGTACTATTTTATTGTATTCTTTGGGAGTTTGCCCTAATTTAACTCCTAGTCTAAAGTTAGTTTTTGATTTTTTGTTCTATTTTTTTTCTCTCTAAAAGTGAACTACTGTCTATGTACTAACGGTTTGAGGTCACTTGTGAAATGAATTGTTTGTTTATTTGGTTTAAAGAGAAAAAAGTTAAAAAAAAAAAAACTAATTTAAAGTTGAGTTTTGAGAAAAATTATCATCTCTTTTTTTTTGGACTAAATTTTAATTTCTAAATGGGGTTTTTAAAATATTTCTCCACATCTCTATTTAAAATAAGTTACAAGAAAATTGTCCCGCATCGTTATAGCGATTGATTCAACTACCACTTATCGCTGTCATCTCATCATTCCTACACGGCTCTTGCCTTGCTAACTTCTTCGATGTATTTTTTAAAAAAAGTCTCAAAGTCCTAATTTTGAACTCTCTTTCTCTCAATGTGTACTTGGATTTGTGATTTGTTGAATAATAAACCGAATTATTTTAAGAGAGTTAAATGTATTTTTTTGGGCTTAATATTTGTGGATGTACGGAACCAAAAAAATTATTCATTTATAAACTCTCTTCAAAAAATGAGTTGAGTTTTTAAAAGAATATGGTAGTTTAGGAATACTAACTAATTTTATTAATAGGGGGTTTAAAAATATTTTTACTCTTCTATAAATAAAATAAAAAATATTAAACTTGAATAGAACACTATAAAATTTATTACAGGTGTATTTAAAATATTTTTATTTTTGACAAGTAACTCAAAAAATGAAAAGTTGAGAAGGACACATGTTCCTCATTCTTATCCTTGATTGGTAAATTTAGCTTTTCGACTAAAAACGTCAAAAAATTAAGATTGTTTGTCCGTTTAGTAAAAAAATAAAAAAGCAAAAAAGCTAAACACAAACTTCTAGAATATTTAATTCAAACTTTCACTACTTTTAAAATATAATTATACTCATTATTCATGACTTATTTACTACTACTACTACTACTACCAATTACATATAATTATTAATATCAAATATATAGAAGGATAAAATTGTCCACTTTGAACAAAAAGCAACAAAATTAATTTTTTACCCAAATAACTAACTTTAAAAAAGTTAGCTTAAAAATTAAGTTACCAAATAACCTACTTTGAATTCAATTTAAATTTTTAATTAAAAATACAAAAAAATAAAATAAAAAATCTTTTAAGCTAGTTGCTAATTGAGCCTTAAAATTGCCCCCAACGACAATAATATGCAATTTGGGTCGTTAACTGAATTCGCCTCTTACAACAATAATATGCAATTTGAGACCATTAGCCGAAGCAAGTAGTTATTCTATAGCCATTAAATATCATGTGACATTGTTTATGTAGTATTTATATTTAATTATGTTGCCAAAAGTACTATGCGTGAAACAATGTTGGTCCACATTTGTTAGATAAATATGAGAAATAATTTATTCATTTAACGTGTATCGTACATTTTTATTTACCACGAGTAGCACATTTATAAAACTACAACATAATAATCTCGGATTATAATGTATAGAAGCATATGAGCTAAAAATTGAGCAATACCAAAATTTATGAATTTATTTGAATTAAAGATACTCTTTCTAAAAATAAACACGATATAGAGAAAATTCTCTAAGTTTCTTAATCTCCTTAATCAACTTACTTAGCCTTAATGCCTTCACAACTTATTTATAATGATAAAATTCTATATTAAATAATCAGTCCACTAAGAAAGTTGAATCTTACCAAATTCCTAATTAATTTTTTCACAAGATAAAATCTTACCAAATCCTTAATTAATAGAAAATTCTCACTCAAATTTGACTACTAAAAATATATAAATATGTGCCAAAACAAACGGCACAAATAAAATAACTTCTCAAATAAAATTACAACCAAAATTTAAAAATTTAAAAATATCCCCTACATCAAATTAATTACCTAATAATTTTCAACTGAATCTGCCCCTATGGCCAATAATATGCAATTTGGTTCTTCTTCTTCTTCTTCTTCTTCTTTTTTTTATTTAAATACAAATAATGTTATATGATAATAGGGAACAACTATTAGTCGTGAGGAACGGAGATCTTTCTTGGTTCCTTATGCCATGTGAAGTTGCATTATTTTCACAGTTTCGAGTCACGGACTACTGACTCAGCTGCAAAACGTTAAAAGACCGTCTTCCAAGGTTCCCAATTGCCCCATCCAATGTTCCCAATTGCCCCAAAAAGGCCTACCAAAAATATCATGGTGTCTAAAGCTTTAATCCCGTTCTTTATTTTGTTGGGATTGACTCGAATTTCAATATCAAATTTAATAGCTAAATTTATTTAGCAACTGTCATATTGGTCATTTAGCAATTTTTCTATTGTTGATTTAACAGTTATCCTATTGCTGTTTTAACAGCTTCTGTTTTGGTAATCTCCTATAAATAGGGTAGTTAGGGTCTCATATTGTGTATGTAAAAATTAAGAGACTAGTTAATAGAAAGAAAGGAAGTCGAATTTTGTACTTTTTCACATTCGTCATAGTGAAATTTTTTTCTCTCACTCGTGGACGTAAGCCAATGTGGGCCGAACCACGTAAATTCTCGATGTTATTTATTTTCAGCTTTTTTTGTGCGTAGTTTTGCTTCCGTTCGCGTTTGGGAGACTACCAAAACAGAAGCTGCTAAAATAACAATAGGACAGCTGCTAAATCAACAATAGAAAAGCTACTACATAACCAATAGAGCAGCTGCTAAATAAACCTAATTGCTAAATATGATATTGAGATTCGAATCAATCGTGCTTAAAAATAAATATTGAACTCATAAGATGATATAAGCACTATATATGAGATGCTATTAGGCATGTGAAGCCTAATTATTAATTTTTGGGAATTGAACCCATGACTCGACCTATTCAAAATGTACTATGGTTTAAAATGAGTTTTTTGAAAAACTTAGCTCATGAAGCGGAAGATTGGGCGATTAGGCCATTTTCTAAGTATTTATGTTCATTGCTTTTGTTAGAGTACTTTTGCATCTTTTATTTCTATTGTTTTTTCTCGTAGTAAAATCGTTACAATTCTGTAGATGTAGCTCTAATTTTTTGAGTGAACAAACTTAAATCACGTTTATGTTATTCTTTCCCATAGTTATTTTCTGTTTCAACCATAACAAATGTACCATCCTGTGATTTTTAAATATAATCAGGCAACAATACTTTTTTTGTTCTTTTTTGGGTTGTATTAGGAGCTGTAATTGACATTTTAGAATGATCCAAATGTGTAGATTGAAGTGGGGAACTCGTAGCAGCTGTGATTGTTATAACTTAGATGTGATGGCTTGATCTTAGTTAATCTACTTTATTTAATTTTTTCTTATGACATAGTCAATTTGACGTAACAGTTATTAACTTTTGCTTTCTTGGGAACAAGCCCAATGGCAAGGGACACTGCATATTTTCAGAAGTTGCAAATTGGAGACAACCAAAATGGATAGCTTGTTATTGAAGGGGGGAGAAAACCAAGCTATTCTCTATTAAATCTCTTCGGGAACTGTATGAAAAAAAAGGAGGGGAGATGAGACTAAGCTGATAAAAAGGGTGTGGAATATACCTCTCCCTCTAAGGCGTCAATTTTTCTATTGGAAAGCTTATTTGGGGAGAATGCCTACAAAAGATTGCTTGCTTGTTGGCAAATAATCCCACAATCAACCAGTTTGGATTGTATCTTGCTTCTCTTATGCCAATTTTCTGAAAACTTAGTTCGCCATTATGAGATGGTAGGGAATATTAGTTATGTAAGTCCATGCGATACTCAATCCTACATCGGAGAGAAATTGAAATTAAATATAAAATATAAAAAAATTTGTGAATTATTACTAATAATTTGGGCTTAAGTATTTTGAATCGCTTTGTTAGACTCTTATTCATATTATTCGATCAGTAATCTACTTGTGCAATTGCAAATGGTATTAGAGCATTCCTTAGTCTTGTGATAGGCTCCGTGACAGTGTGAATAGAGAATCGTAGAGAGACTACAAAGATTAGATATAGAATTTTCAAAGTTGTATACATTGTGCATGCTAATGGGCTGCTCTGTATCCACTAATGAGCTACTATCTACATTCCAGCCAGGAGAAAAATCCGGGTCACGCAACATTGGCGTCACATATTTTGGATCGCATTGTTAAGCTCTTATTTAAATTATTGAGTGTGTGGTTTACTTAGTAATTACAAAATAGTTTCTAAGGGCTGGTTGAGTGATGGTTTGGAATGCCCTACAAAAAGTTGCAGAAACAATTATCGAACTCAATCTTGTTTCCCGCAATTTGGTCTATTTGGTTAGGAAAAAAAAAAGGTGGTGGAGTTTAGAAATGCTCGGCCAAATTGGAGGGGCCTACCGGAGTTGATGAAGTTCAAAACCACAATATGATGTAAAGGGAAGCAAGGAAGATGTTACCTTTCTACGTAGCCTACAATATTCAGGTTGTCATGAAGCAACAGAATTTTTGGAAGAACTGAAATTGCTGCAATAATCAATGTGTTGGGCATGCAAGAGCCCAACCACTTAATAAGGATTATTATTAAAGTTCAAGAATAATAGTATATATCATAAAAGCTCTTATTGGACCTATTAATACTCTTTAGAGTTGAAACCTTAGACAACCATCTAATTGGCTTAAGATATGAACCACTCCAGTGCGAGCATGATATAAAAATGTAGGGTCTGACAGATAATAGTAAGGATCGATGACATAAGAAAACTTTTTGCATAAGAGAAGTGAGAAAAATGATCACTTGAGATGATCACTTGAGAGATTACATACGAAAACTTATTACATATACAAAACACAATGACAAATTGAAGGAAACCGTACGAGAAAAATGATCACTTCAGAGATTACATAAGAAAACTTATTAATGAGCACTTCATTAATTAAACCACATATTAATTGAAGTTGTTTCACGCACATTGGAAGCTAGGCGGAGAATTTATCTGACAAACATTAAGAAGCAAGCTCAGTGAAATAGGGATGTTGAGGTTGATGCCTAAAATGTTTGCTTTGATGGCAGTGCAAAGGCAAACGGCAGCCTCAAGCTCGGCAAGACCTTGAATGAGAGTGCAGCATGGAGTTACTGGCGGCGAACCCACAGTGACATTAACCAATCCGCCGAGCAAATCAGCACAAACACCTAGTTTTAGGGCGTTTCTCGGGCAGGCAGTGGCAGCACCGCCGCCAGAAGGGCTAGGAGTGGGGTTTTTTGGGTTTGGTGTTGGTTTTGGGTTATATGGGCAAGTTCCACAAGCACTTGCAAAGGTAAAGAAGAGGAAATGGTTGAGTAACAGAAATAAAGCAAGTGATGGATTAGCAATATTGCCCTTGGAACCCATTTCTCAAAAACCCTAAAAAATCTTTGTAAAACTACAGAAGTGGGAATTTACTAGCAAGTATAGCTAGGTGTGAGAAGGGTACTTTGTGAATTGTGATGATGAAGAGATTTGAAGGGAGTGGTGAGTTTTTATAGGGTGGAAGGAGGGTTATAAGTTCCTTGAATTGACAAGACTTAAGTGAATATATAATAAGGAATCTCCATCCTCCCATGTGTGCCCTTGGGGTTTTAGCTGGCACATAGAAATAAGATTTTGGATCTTTGTGAGGTGAGGGTAAATTGTCATGTTAGATATAGATCAAACTTAATTACTTCGCTTGTGTGTTTTTCCTTTCTATTTGTACAGTAGTTGAAAAACCTATTTGATTATTTTCATTTTTACTAGTTTAGTTTTTGTGATTTGGGAAAACTTTTATATTTTGGACTCTCTATCGAGATTAATTGAAAAGTAAAAAGTTTTGATCAACTATAAGAAAAAATCAAAAAAAACAAAAAACAAACAAACAAACAGAAGTCAAAATAAGTTAAAAACCTAAATTTTTTGTTACTTATTTTCTTATTTAGTGAAACCTTTTCATTTTTTTTATAAAAAGGAAATTTACAAAATGTTTTTACTTTCTACGAGTAAAAAATAAAAGAATAACCAAAAAAGTTTTAAAAAATAAAAAAATGAGTCCAAATGTGCCATTGTCGCAATCACACTACTCCTCCACTTTTACCATACCCCCTCTTTTTTATAATTACTGTGAGTAAAAAGTAGAAATGCTAATGTACAGTATACAACCGGAATATAAGATATTCATAAAACAATTCTAAACATTGTTCTATAATTTGAAATAAATAGCTCAAATTCACTCAGAAAAGTGAAATTCATACACCTAAGTGAATTTATTCCAAACAGTTTGGTTGCCTTTTGCAACCAAACTGTTAGCGACGACATAATTTCCAATGGCTAATGAAGTCGCTATTGGTCATCCAACTGACCTAAATGATTTCTTTGTCGTCCAAACTGGCCTTCATTGTCATCCAAATGATTTTTTCGTCAACTTTTTGCGACAATATGTATTGTCGCATCACCAAAAAATTAATTTCCTGTCGCAAGCCATTGCTAATATTTTTTGAGACCCAACACTTTGTGTGGACTAAAATGCCGACGGTAAAAGTATTTGTAATGACAAAGATACGCTTTCCGACGTTTAACGTTGGTAGCAAATGGATTGTTTTATGGGACTCCATTTGTGATTTACGACACATTTGTTACTCCATTGAAGAGATCCCAACAGTCACTATAAAACTGGTGGCAAGATTTTTTATAATAATTCAACTATCTAATTATAACCTCCAAAAATAAGCCACGCGGTACTGAGAATTAATATATATATATATATATATATATATATATATATGTTTTGTTTAAGAAAAATTAAAAGAGTTAGTAATAGACAATGGCCCTCGACTAAATGTCGAGATTTTTGTTTTTTTTTGTTTTTTTTGAATATTTTTATCTTTTGATTAAATGTTTTTACTTTATCAAATTGTTAATCCAAAAAATAAGAACTTTTGATCAAATAATAAAAAAAGTCTACTAAAGATAAAAATAAGTAATATAAATTTTGATTTATTGTTTTATTTTAGTTTATTTTTTTTTTTTAAAATATTTTTTATATTTTAATTAAAAAAAAAAAAAATTTACTAAAAATAAAAATAAATAAATAAATAATTATTTGAAATAGAGCCAATTTAACAAGACACAGAGAGATACAAAGTGAGAATCCTTCTCAATGTAAGTTGATTTGACTTCAACTTACATTTAACTGCTTCATTTTACTTTTTTAGTTTTTAGTTTTTATTTCACCTTTTTAATTAAATTATATTTATATATTTTAAAAGTAATTATAATTTTTATTATAAATATTTATTTTTTTATAAAAAATATATTTTTATAATTACTATCAAACAAGATTATATTTAAATATGAACTTCTTAAAAAAAAAAAAAAAAATTGTGAACAATTCAATTTAAAATGTTGTTTACTGTATTTCATCCAGCATAAAAAATTTTAACGAACAAGATTCATTCTCATAAAAATTTTAACACACAAAATTCTTTTAGAATAAAAATACCTTAAAATAGATAAATTTATCTATATTTTTTCAAATCATGTATAAAAAATATAGATAAATTTACCTGTATATTATTGAAAATACGTGTAAAGAATACAAATAAATTTTTTTATCTTATTAAAAACACGTACAAAGAACACAGAAAAATTTATATATATATTTTCAAAACATATATAAAGAAAATAAATAAATTTATATATCTTTTATTAGAAGTAAGTGTAAAAAATACAGACAAATATATCATTACCTTTTCAAAATATGTATAAAGAATACAGATAAATTCATCTATCTTTTATTGAAAGCACGTGTAAAGAGCACAGATAAATTTATTTATCTTATTGAAAATACGTATAAAGAATATTTTTTTATTAAAAACACGTGTAAAGAATACAGTTAAATTTATCTGTTTTATTGAAAATACATATAAAGAATATAGTTAAATTTATCTGTTTACATTATTTGTGCTGATATGCAAACAGATAAATTTATCTGTTATATATAGATAAGCAGATGAATAAATTTATTTATCTGTTTGTATATTAAACAAATGAATATCAAACAGATAAATTTATCTGTTTGTTATGCAAAAATGATAAATTTATTTATTTGTAGGGTATTTTTGGAACAAATCACGCAATTGGATCTTGCGCATTAAAATTTATTTTTTTGAACTTTTTAGCTTAAATTCTTACAAAATATATATATATATTTTTTTCATAACTTTCATCCACTTTAAGGTAGTGTTCAATATTGCTGAAAATATTAATTTTATAAATTGTAATTTATAATAAAAATTGTGAGTTATTGATAAAAATTATAATTTATAGTTGAAATAAAAAAAAATAATTATAAATTATAATAAAATTTATTAATATTTAAAAAATTTATAATATATAAATAAAATTAATAATAAAAAATTAAAAATTACTAACAGTACATTGGCCGAACACCTCCCTATATTTGGTCTCAAAAAGTTTTTAGCTTTTTTTCGGAACTTTTTTTTAGTATGTTTCGTACTTTTTTTTCATTCTAATTTTTTATATTTCTTTTTTCTGATGATGGAAATTTTTTTAAAATGTATGAGTGTTCATATTAGAGTTGAAAAAGTTTCTTAAAAACAAAAAAAAAAATCATAAATAGCAAAAAACACTATTCTACGGTTTTTTCTTGTCTTATTTAAATATTTTTTATTTTTTATTTTTTTTATTTTTCATGACAAAAAGAATTAAAAAATATATTTGATTAGACTAATGCTAAAAAAATGAAAAAAAAATCTTCTTGCATGTGATTGGTTGACGCAAAGGGGGGTCACGAGCGCCCCTTACAGGCTTACACCTACTTTGGGCTCCACTTGATTTGAGATTAATTATAGAATTATGTTAATCACAGCCTATTAAGCGGTAAATAGTATGTAAAAAAATATATTATATTTTAATAAAATATATTATATTTTAATAAAATATATTAATATTTGTAAAAATAAAAAATTTCAATAAATAATAATAAATTGATATTATTTTTTTATCACAATTATTCTATTATTCATCATCTAATAAATAATAATTAAACATGACCTTAATTATGGTCTTGTTTGTCAACTGATTTTAAATTGAGTTTTTTATTTTTTTAATTTAAAACTCAAAAGTGAAAAGAGTTTCGTTTGATCACTCAAAAAATTTTGACTTTTTAATTCCTTTTTCCACATAAAATTATTTATATATTTTTTAAAAATATCATAACTTTTATTATACATAACTTTTTTTTATAAAAAAATATATTTTTAAAATTTATTCATCAAAATCTATCAAATAAGATATATATTAAATATAAAATTATCTAAAATAAATTTTTAAAAAATATAATAAATTTAAGCTCCGCTTCTTTGTTTTTTGGTTGAAAAGTTATTACTTTTTGGCTTAAATTCATCTATATCATTCACGTATAATTTTTTTATTAATTTAATTTAAAGTAATTTTAAATAAATTTTTTTTACTTAAAACTAAATTAGCAAATGAGGCCTATGTACCAAATTGTGTGTTGCCTGCCCACAGTATCACGTCAAAGGTTGTCGCAAGTAGCCCATCGATATTTTCTTCCGTTCACAGTAGTTATTGGGATTATTTTATCATCCCCAAATGCAATCAAATTGCAATTATGTACAAAAAGAAAAATTATAAAAACTTGCGTGGATTTAGTCTACATTAATTTATATTTACGAAAAAAGAGAGATAATTTAGTATATTTTGAAAAAAGTACAAATAAAAAATAAAAAAACATTCAAAAATTCAACACTTAAAACTTAAGCCTCGAAACAAATAATGTTTTTGGCTCAAAAGTTATTTCAGTACCTATGATATTTTATTTTCTCTTTCTATATTTCTATGCATTTGATTTACTTATTACATACCTGCTACAATTCTTAAATATTTCTATTTATAGGTTCAGTCTAAAAATTTCAATTCTTATACAATAATTAAAATTTTGCATACATACATTCATAATAAATTCATAAGTTCACTCCAACTCAAATATATATAAATATATAACATTATAATTATATGAATTTTACAGAATATAAAACCCACGCTTAACAATTTTAACATTACCTTGAATTCTATAAATTATCCTCAAAATAACCAATATTGATATCGTTTGTCACTGCCACCCTTACACAACATAGGGTTTACACCTCTCTATTAAAGTACCTGTATTCCTGCATTGGAGGTGCCCTTACATAGCTCATTACTTTATGAAATAGCACGGCTCTAACTTTTCTCTTTTGTGTATACAACTAGAGAGACCATTGTCACGTTAACTATTTCAATTTTTTTTTACTTGAATCTTTATTATGTGAACATCCAACATCTGTTGTTGCATTTGGCCAAAAAATTCTTGCACATTATAGGTGTTTGACTAAGCTTTTAGGGCCAACTTTTAGAATTCTACTATTAATTTTAGTAATGAGTTATAATTTTTTAAAATACTTATAACTTCTACTACAACTTATAATTTTTTTTTTTCTATTTCAACTATAAGTTAATTTATCAAATACTCACAACTTTTACTATAAGGTACAATGTATAAACTATTAGTTTCCGCAATACCAAACACCTACATTGCATCTTATGCTACTGTACACCAACACCCGTTTTGTATACTCATACGCTTATTCAGTGTGATCACTGGAAGACTAAATCAACCTTGTTTACCATGCATTGTCTATGTACATTATCCACATATTTTGTTTGTATGATATTTGATAGTAGCTTCATATATCAATAAGTCTATATAAATTGTCAATCATATGTCAAAGTGTGATCACTGGAAGACTAAATCAACCTTGTTTACCATACATTGTCTATGTACATTATCCACATATTTTGTTTGTATGATATTTGATAGTAGCTTCATATATCAATAAGTCTATATAAATTGTCAATTATCTGTCAAATTAAGAATATGTCATTTGATATGACTACCGCTTGATTTGGTGTCTTGAATTTTAGTATTCAAGGACGGTAGGACATCTGAAGAGAGTTGGAATGCTAACAAAGGGGTCAAATTGTTTCTAAATTTCTACATAAAGCAGAAAAATTGAGAAAACTTTTTAACCGATCGCGTGGTCTAGACATGAAAGTTGTTTTATGCACAACCAGGCTACGGGATTTTTGACCTAATTGAGTACCTAAATGAAAAAAATAATATTTGAATTATTTTATGTACAGCGCAATAGAAATAATGCCAGCCGTTAATTTATTTTAGGTCTAGACAATCACAAGTAATAAAAATAAACTAATCACACAAATTAGAGGCTTGCGATTTTTTATGTGAAAAATTTAACTTGAGTAAAAAATTACGGAATTAATCCAAATCTAAGTAATTAAGCAATACCATTCGAAGAGTTACAAGACACCAGTTACAGATTTTAATTGAATTCTCAATCTAAACGTTTTAAACTTGTTTGTCGAATCCACGTACACTATTCTCTACTTAACCACCATCACATCGAATTCTCAATGCTTCTTAAAAGTATCGAATTCTCAATACTTAACGCTGACGAAATCCACGTCTTTTAAACTTAGAAATCTATTTAAGTCGAACACGAATAATTTTCGTCTTTTTAAGGCTCGAAAGACATTTCAGTTTATATCTATAGGCTCTAAATTTTATGTATTTTGAAGTCAGTTTTCGAGTAATAGGGTATGCCTATTTATATAGGTATACAATTCATGCAATTTGAGTTTTAGCCAAACTAAAACTGCCAAGGGTTTACTCGAGCGGACATAGGCTTGCTCGAGTGGTTATATGGCATATTGTGCTCTTCTAGAACTGCTCTTACACGAACTTGCTTTAATCACTTGTACCTCGAGTTTCTTGTGTTATACTTTAACCTTATAATTTGAATAGGATTTTAATTAAGGATTCCTAATGACTTCAGATTTTTTAAGACAATTAGGAGACTAGACTTGACAAGATAAGAATCTTATTCTATTCTAACCACTTTAATCCTAAACAAATCAAGAGTTTTGCATTAATTATACAACTTGAATTGCCATAAAAATATATAAAAACTTAATTCTCCCAAAATAATAAATAAATTTCTAACACTATATAAGGGTTTTATGTCTAACAACGCTAGATCGTGAAGTGTTGAACGTCAAATACACAAAGGGAGACTCAGTTTAAAGGCTAGAAAGTATATGGAGAGACGGTTATAGACTTAGTTTGATACCATACACTGATATTGTGAGTGAAAGAGTAAAATTTGTATTCTTTATTGTTATTTAGTATATTATTTTTCTTTTTCATAGAGGTGGTAGTCAGCCAAATTACGTATATTTTATTTCTATTTGATTTTTTATTTATTGCATTAGAAAATTTGTGTCTTCAAAATCTCAACAACTACACCTATAATAAAATCTAAGTTATAGCTATTGATGATTAATCTTTTGCTTTTTACTGAAGTAGATTGTTCCTAAGCACACGCAATCAAACTCTATCATTTTTTTTATTAATCTTGATGTTAACTAATCTGTTTAATTTAATTAAATAATGCATAATTTTAAAAAAAATTGACTATACTGACAAATTTACAACCCTGAAAAACTTAAAAAACACATTTTTAGTTTTTTTTTTTTACACATAAACCAATATCAAAACTCTTTTGAGAATTCAAAGCCACAATGAGTACAAAGATAATTAAATACAATAATTCTATTCTCCCAAAAACATTACTCAGAATATGCCAACTAAGCTTTATGGGTCCCACAACAATTCATGAGTCAGCAAATATTGACTATTCACCTTTCTGTTTTCTCGCCCTTGAAGCATTCAATGAAATTTTCCCCAAAATCGGTACTTGCATTTCCTTAATTATTTTTTTATTGCAAATTGAAAATTAATAATTTAAAATTATTATTTTTATTGCAAATCGAAAATTAATAATTTAACAAAGATTTGGCCGTGTAAAAAAGTTCGGTTTTCTCTTTTTTTTTTTCGGACTGATTTAACAAAGGTTTTTTTTTCTAGACTGATTTCACAAAATTAATAATTTAACAAAGATTTGGACTAAAAAGCCTATTGCCTATTTCTTTGTTTATTATAAATTTTTATTTAAATTTTTTACTTTTTTTACTTCTTTGTGATGTGATGGTAAAATTTTAAAAAGTATGCTCGTTAAAACTAATTTAAAAAAAAATTATTAAATACAAAAAAAATTATCTCAATAAAAAAATTCATTAAAAAGTAAAAAATTATGTCTTTATTTTAGTGAATTATGCATAAAAATCTTTTAGAAGTAAAAATTCACTAAAAACTACTAGGTAAGTAGAAAAGTAAAAATTATGTCTTTATTTTAGTAAAAATTTATTAAAATTATATCTTTATTTTTAGTTTATTTAAAAATAAAAATAAATAAAAATAAATAAAAAAGTAGCTTTTAGTGAATTTTTTTATTGAGATAATTTTTTTGTCATGCAAATACCGATTTTAGGAAAAAATTCATTGAATGCTTCAAGAGAGAGAACACAGAAAGGTGAAAAGTCAATATTTGCTAACTCATGAATTGTTGTGGGACCCACAAAGTTCAGCGGATGCTTTCTTGCAAATTATTATTTCGTTCTCCAGAAATTTTGCACGTTCACCGAGAAAATAATCCAAACAACATGGGTGAAGCTTTATTTTCACAGGCTTTTACCAAGTAGTACTTTTAAATGTGCCGTTCTTGTGTCAGATTTATTTATTTGATTTTATATATTTTAATTTTTAATAATTTTTTTTGTCGTTTAATCAAACTTCTCATTAAAAATAAAAATAGTTAAAAATAATAATTTTTTTATTAAATTATAA
>JAOTRH010024267.1:0-21747 GCA_034768845.1 Heliamphora exappendiculata | reverse complement strand
ATATCACAATTTTATGAAGATCCAAGTAAAACACAGAGGTGTTTCAGTCTCCTTTAGAGAGTTAGCTGTTTCTATCCATGCTTGCCTTTAATTCAGTGTCTTGATTGTATCAGATTTTCCTGATAATATTTGATATATATAGTATGTCATATTAGTCTCATATACATAAAAAAAAAGCAACACAAAGCAACCCCGAAAGAGAGAAACCGCCGGATCACCACCAGCTACCGCCTTGCCGCCTTGCCGCCGCCTCATCCAGCCTCTGTTTTCGACGAGTTTTATATCATTGGAAAGCTCTCAAAATATGAGAAATTTTTGTCAAAAAATCTGATGTCAACCTTCCCGAAAAACGACCAAAAAAATTGTTAAAACCTCAAAAAATGCTATTGTTCGCAACAGCACTGCGCTGCCAACTTTCCGGGGCTTTTTCGACCTCTTCTCGAGCTCAGTTTTTGACGTACTTTATATCAAAAGAAAGATTTCAAAAAGTATTATTTTTTTTTGAAAAATTTCTCAAAAAAAGCTCAAAAATTTCCAGAAACATAGCCCAAAACTGATGCTGCCGCACCCAACGCCGCCGTCTTTAACTGCCAACTTTCCGAGGTGATTCGGCCTCATTTGAACTCCGTTTTCGATGCATTTTATATCATTGAAAAGCTCTTAAAAAGTAAAATCTTTCTATCTAAATTTTTGCTAAAAAATTGCCAAAAATACTGTCCAAAAACTGCCTGAAAGCTGCTGCTGTAGCGCCGTCGCCTTAAGAAAAAATCACTGCTGTTTATTTTTCTTTTTTAATGCACTGTTTAGCCCAATTTTTATTAATTTTTGTCAATATTTTGAGATATATTTTATTGCTAATTTATGTTTAAATTTTTTTCCAAAAAATAGTCCTAAACATGGCCCAAAATAACATAAAAATCGTCGCCGAACTTCCGCCTGTAAAGCCACCGGAACCGGGCTATTTTGGTAATTTTTTATTATTATTTTTGACTTATTTTTTATACTATTTTTTATACAAAAATTTTTCAGAAAAACTTACAGGAAAAACCCGTTTAAAACCATTGAAACCTTGTCGCGATCTGTGGCTCGTTAAAATCCGAACCGCTGCCAATGCCGTCTCTGTTCTTCGTGTTCTTGGACATGTTCAACCTGTTCTTAAATAATCTAAACAGATACTTAAAAATATAAAACAAGCTATTACATCGATCCTATATCCCAAAAGCTCATATTTAATCTATCACGGTCAATCCTGTGATTAAAAATAATAATCATTATTCACTCCATTCAATAAAACATGAAAAAATAAATAATGATTATAAAATTGGGATTAGAACGCCTGCAAAATAAAGTTAGCAGCAGTTCTAAAACTTTCCAGCTCCAATAATTGAAAATAAAAAACAAAACGACTCTAATACCAATTGTTGGAGCAAAACTGCGGATATCTTTGTTTTTGCAAACGATTATCTAAAAAAATTAATTGGACGAAAAAATGCCAAAACAGGTTCTAGATAAAAACTTTTGATGATGAATGATCAAAATAAAACCTGTACATCCAAAATTAATTTAGAAAAATACTTTTTTACCGGTCGAATCTTCAACAACGATTTGAATCCGAATTGAAACTCTTGACAGATATTCTACTGTATTCTCTTATGCGATTCCCAAATATAGTGTGGTCTATAATTGTCCGAAAACTCGTACTGACAGAACTAGGACAGCTTTAGTCTTAAAAGATAAGTTCTGAAACTGGTTCAGTCTACCCGCATATTTATAGGGTTACAGCAGGGACCTAGGGAAAAATTATAACTAAGACTTTTAGTAGAACACAAACATATATCAGCGGTTTCAGCAATTAAGAAAACCTCATAGCCATTTTTGCACTGAATTACAGTTCACACCACTAAAAAACTATAATTACACTCTGACCCATAATCTCAAGACCATATAGCATTGAGCTCCTATCATTAAATGCTTATCATTTCTCTCTACGTTAAGACTCCCGATACCTGCCAATTAAATTAAATTTCTAATAATTTAATTTAATCGGCATGTTGATATTCTTAAGTCATTCCGCTTAACTTATTTGACCGCTCGATAATTAAATCCACCTACAGAGTTTGACCCGGTCAAAACTTATAAGTTTCCTTAAGGGGGTATCGTCAATCCTGATCTTTTGGCACGTAAATTCCGTCAATAATTATTATTCGCCAAAGAAATAATACGGCTATCCAACTCACCGGAAATATAGACCCATATAAGATCGTACCATCTAATAACTCAAAACAACGAATATTAAATATATGCAAATTAATAATTATTTTAGAATTAAGAGGATAAACACTATTTATAATAACTTTGGAGTGTGAATTAATTTATATAGTCAGTATAAAATTAATTACCACAAAAGTTCAGTTCAATACACACAAAGTGTACTAGTATAGAAAGTCACAACAATAGACGACGCTATTATCTGTTCTTCGTAACCAAGATAGGCCTAATAAAACTCTGTGCTATAGTCGTATCGATGGTATATCTATTTTCTATCTAAACTATGAATATAAAACTTATATTCTACAAGAACCTAAAATCTTATCTTCTATGTGTAAGCCGTACTCTACACACTAAATTAAATACCATATACAATATCGGACATCCATGCATAACATTGAAGAAATGATACACATACATTGCTCATTAAAATTCTCATAAAATAGAAAATTAATTTTATTAAAATAAAATTAAATACTAAAAATATAGTTTTCGACATATCAACCCTAACAGAAGGGCTTAAGGAATATCAAGATACCGATTAAATTAAATTATCAGTAATTAAATTTAATTAATGGCTATCGAGAATCTTAACGTGGGAGAAATAGTAAGTATTTAATAACAGGAGGTCGATGCAAGATGGTCTTGAGATTATGGGTCAGAGTGCAATTATGGTTCTTTAGTGGTCTGAACTGTAATTCAGTATTTTATGAAAATTGCAGAAACCGTTGCTAATTTTTCATAATTATAGATACTGTTATGAGGTTTGCTTAATTGTGAAAACCACTAATACGTATCTATATTCTACTAGAAGTCTTTCTCATAATTACTCTCCAGGTCCTTGCTATAACCCTAAAATATACGGGTAGGCTGAACTAGTTTCATAACTTGTTTTCTAAGACTAAAATTGTCTTGGTTCTGCCGGTACGAGTTGTCGGAGGATTATAGCCCACTAGATTAAATACTCTATAAAATATTGGATATCTATACATTACCTATAAAGATTCTCATAAAATGAAAAATTAATTTTATTAAAAAAAAATTAAATACTAAAAACATGATTTTCAGTATACTAACCCTAACTCCTCTAACTTCTCTCTCTTAGGGTTTGGATCTTGGGTTTTCTTACCTCCTCGATGCTTTATCTTCCACCTTCTTGTTCCAAAGCTTGACTTCTATCCTTGGTTGTTCTTAATCTAGCTTCAACCTTTCAATTTCTATGGTGAGGGTTTAGGGTTTCATGAGTGTGGTAGTGCTCTATCTCTTTAGGGAGAGAAAGAAGAGAAGAGAAGAGGAAAACGTGAGGAGAGAAAAGAAAAATGGGATTCTCCCACGTGACTGATATATATACACCCCAAAATATCTCCGTGGTTCGAGATGATTCCAAACATTTCCTGATTGCCTGCTTGAGCAGACACTCACCGCTCGAGCGATGATCCATGAACCTAAATTTCACGAATTGCTCAAAAACTCATCTTAAACTTCCAACTCTGCTCACATTTTATTATTTTGAATTATCTATTAACACAGCCATAACAACATCATCCATCACCGTGTATCTCAATTTCACTTTCACATATTATTAATTCAATCGTTAATCAAACAAAAATTTTATAGCACCCATGCCCAAGTTTAATTCGGTCTCTTCTCTTACTGAAAATATGAGATCACAAAATAAACAGGCACCGAGTCCTTACAACTTTCCCCCCTTTGGGAATTTTGTTCCCAAAATTTGTCTCTTGTCACACCAAACTTTCCTTTAATATGAATACCTATCCACACACTTGGCTAATCGTTCGGTTTACATAGCATCTATATTAGTCCGTAATCCTGATCATTCTTTAAAAACAATATGACTCAAGGATGCTAACACACCTCCGTTCCCGAAAGTGTCACACTACCATCAAGCTTAACTTTCGAATACCAATATTTTACAAATTTTATAATCATCCATATATCATCGAACCAATTACAAAGTTGTACTCATCAACACCGAAGCTGGAGTCAACCACTCCTTCATTTGTCACCGACTATCCATCCATGACCGCCATCTCACACCACATACACATTCCCGAAGAATAAACATTCTTAACCATAACACTGTGTGTCTCACATCTTACCACCGTTGAGATTCTCCCAACTTCGTTGAATCATAGTTTAATTCGCCGTTGTATTTCAATGTATACCGAGGACTACTCCTCCAGCCCAAACACATGTTGCCAAACTCAGACATTGTTCACAAGGGTTTCACGTGTTACCCTAAAAATCACCCATGCCCTTACGGCTAACCAACTACCACAAAATTAAAACCATATAATTACTTGCACAACATCACTCTAGTCCTTCAACCATCGAAATTGACACTGCCACCTGAATTTCGTGAGTCACAAAGATTAAGCACATCACATGAATCAAACACCTTACAGGTACACACTCACCTATACAAACTGAACCACATCCCTCGTCATGACGCCATACATGTTCCCCTCGGTCTTTCAAATCTACCACGCTCCAAATTTAACAATTTGTAATCTTTCGCACTTACACTGCCCCACTCATCGACACTTATCATATACAGTCGCACCTTCCTTTTAAATGGTCGACCCACTCTTCCCACTTTAAGAATTCAGAATATTCTAAAGTTCCAAACATAACACAATTCTAGACTAACAAGAGCCTATCAAACCCACCAGGTAAATATTCCAGCCGCAAGGTTCCAACAAAATTTTCACTTCGCCAAGAGCTAGAGATGTAATCGTACCTACATAACCTAAAACAAGCTGCATATAATGGTTAACGATTCTCAGTTGATCATTGTAGATAGAACTCTATGTCTCAACACTAATTTCTTTGTCCACAAGATAAACATTCCTGGTCTACCAACTTGATCTCACAGGGAACACGACCCTACGCACTTACATTCACACAGTAAAATAAATAAACTCCGCGTAGAAAACCTACAAGGAATTCGGTCCTTCAATCACCCGATTTTGACAGTTCCTATTCCCTAGGCCCAAACTCCTGGGTCACAACACGAACACTGATCCGCAGAGACCCCAATCTTCCCAAAACAACCAGAAACCATGACCTAGCCTCAATGTACTCCTAGTACCCCTCAACACTTGCCTCTAAAGAACCCTATAAATCTCACCTTGAGGCCGCATCGACCATAGTTACACAACTAATGTCGATCCTAATCATGATACCTAGGTCATCTGCTGCACTTATGCTCTTAACTCTCGGACTTTATTCGCACACACACGAACATCGTCATACCTTGTACTACACATCCCATAGGACTACAAACTCATCCTCAGTCATACATGGGGATATAACGCCAACATTCCCATCGCGCCAAGACCTCACTTCATAGAGTTACACTTCACTAACCTAACTTTCACTAGGTAAATCACAACCACATCATGGCCTTCAACCCGTTGTCCAAGCAACTCACATAGAAAGCGCATGGCACTTCTCGTACCTCCGCTCCCTAGGTACGCATCTATCGTCGACATCTTAATGCACGATTTCTTGCCTATCACCCCAGGCCATCCAAATCACATGATCTACTATTAGACTTTATTACTCCACACTTCGTTCCCACGGGTAAACAACATATTCATCTCTAAACCTAAGGTCGAACACAAATAATCTCCAGACATATCACACTCAAGCTACACCGTCTTAGTAACAGGCTAACTACGCTATCGAACTCTTCTACGGTCCTTTCAAACTCATGCACCAAGCATGGTTCCCAAATACGATCTTCTAATCAGTTAAACCACGGATCTATATTCTCATAGGAATCCCACAGAACTAATACTCGAGGATTTCACTGCATAAACCATTAAATCACTGAACTTCCTTAGGGACCTCACCTAACTAAAACTAAAGCTACTAGCATTTCGTACAAACCGAACTACATCTCTAGAAATGTCACCCATACACTCGGATTCAAACGGGCTCTTCAAGAATCCATGAGCAAACGAATCCGGACTCTTACGATCCCAACGTTTTACTTCCACCAAGAACGAACAATCACACCGGTCAACCAATTATGAAACATCTCTCTTCTTAGGAAAACCATGAGATAACGCTAGGTTCTTACTCAACGTCAATACCTTTTAGGGCAACCCTTATACACTCGGCTTAAGAGAAGGTTAACCACAAGCCCTTATAAAGACATCTGTCATCATTGTACAAACGTTATCGGCCACCATTCACAATGTGTATACCACTCGTCGCACTAGGTCTTCACGTTCATATCTTCACTCAAGTACTACCACCATCACTCACACCCTCACATCCCAACGATGCATCGCACGCGTCTACAAGATCCTCACCAGTTAACTACCAAAGCAGCATACCACATATACTCGCATCACTGTATGACAGCTCCTCATGGAGTCGCATCACATCAGTCGATTCCAAATAGGTAGGTAATAATCGAAAGGTAGGCAAAAACCACTCCATAGTCTTGAGCTTGCAGCTCCGGTACACCCTTCAAAAAACATAAAACATTCAGCCAAGAACACATGTCCCTTATGTCACCATACAGGTACCACCGACACACAACTATCTGAACATGAGAGCAACTACAAGCACTGAACAAAATGAATCTCGCCTACCAACAATAGACCAAACGGCACTATCCTATCCCTCGCCCCTAAGGATAAGATAACATCACCATTTTTAGATCTTACTCCATGTCACCTGCTACCCACATTATCTCCTCATGAGACCTCCTCATACTGACATGTCATCTCAAGACGACTGAGTCAGCCATACCCACAACATCTATCACATGCCCCATAAAACTCACGCACTCACATTCACATTCTTTCAATCATCTTGTACCACACATAGCCTCCCAAAATGAGAACAACAAATCATGCTAAAAACCTCTACTTTCTGAAAGTTTCTGAATAACCTCAAACCATCACTCATTAAATCATAACCACCTCTGACATGCATCTCATCATACGTACATGCACATCACTCGAAAACCAACCTGCTGATAACATCTTTAGGCCACATACTCTTTCCCCATACGCTTTTAACTTTTATCAAGAAATACGACTTAGCATCACGGCATAAGATAAAAATAAGGGTCACCATTCTGACCTTCAAAATTACAAGATACCACTGTCGTCACCAATAACACCTCTCAAAGTAAGGGACATTCCTAATCACGTGCCTAAGCACAAACTATTTAACACACTTTAGGCCGGAGATTATTACGCTCCCGTCCACTATGTTTTCATCCACTATGCTCCTGTCTATATCCAATCTCGGGATACACGGCTCATGGCACAACACAGCTCAAATCATAGCACGGCTCATGACGTACACAATTCTCAATGCGCCCAAAATCACCCCTCATATCCATCCACAACAAATAACCTCTAAGGGTTTTAAACACTCTACCGTACTTATCTGTCTAACTACTGACAGCATGACACATAACAACAACTAACTACAGTCACCCCTAACTCGTATGGGTACAACACACTCCAAACAATCAATGCTCATCTCACGAACTTACGCCAATCGTAATCACTGACCACCGGGTCGCCTTTTCACAACCCACACCATTGTCCTAGCCATATGGGCACAACTCCTATAACAAGGATATCACCACACTGAACTAGGTTAAACTCAACTTAACCTTATACACTACTCACCACCTAATCACATCACATCAACACATATTCACATATCAAGGGAAAGCCATAGAGCAATGCAATAATTCGGGAAAATAATTCAAATTTCTCATAAAAAGAACATCGGCCAAACGTTTTTCTATTTCAAACCCCAAAGTAATTGATCGAACACCAAATGACATGCCATATTACCCTAAAACTCGACCTCCATGCTCATATAAACACATAGCATGCGCAAGACAATTCAATCATAAACCAATGCAAGCACACAATTCATGCCATGTAGTGGTGCCTAATCTCATCGAATAAGTCACGTACTAAGGGTCATCCATACTTCCCACAGCTCCTAGGTATTCGAACCTAGAGTTCTGATACCATTTTTCATGCGCTAAATCCCGGGGACCCGTGAACCAACCCCAAATCGACCCGTATAAGAAGTTATCAATTAAAAACATTCGTTTTATTATAAGTTTGAACTCAAAACTCATCTGAAAATATGGGTTTTCTTTGAGCAACTATATCCGCATACATATAAAATCACAACCATAATGCTTTAATTTTCAAGAGTTCATTTATGATAACAATATCATTACAATCATCCACTCAGGTTTATATATAAACATAATGCAAAATACCAAGAAACACTAGATTTTTCTTCTAACTTCTAGCTTTGTGAGGTGTGATAGGTGCAACCGAAGTAAAAATACCAATTTCATCAATTTGTTATCTGTTCCCACATACATACCCACGCACACCAACTTATCCTGTTCATTTAATCAATTGTTATAACATCAACTCTTATTTCCATTACTCGCTTTCATTGAACCTTTGTTTTTTAAAATATTCTTTTCTTTCACAGCATCCACCTTTTATGTCATAACCCAATTTTTACAAAATCGTATCACATCTAATGAAGCGATATCGGACGCAGCTTATAAAAATATTGCCCCATTCGCCCCAATAGGCTACATGAAGCCATTGTAGAATGGGTCGCTCTATAACTCATCATGACACAATCACATTTTAATGAGTCGACATCGGGTGCAGCTTATAGAAACCCCTCTCTATAACTCATCATGACACAACAACACATTTTGGGAGCTAACCCGTACGCATGTGGTCCCCATCTTATGCAAGTTTTTAGTCTTTCACCATGGAGCCTCAAGTCCAACTTAATCTACATCAATTCATACGGTTCATTATTCATTTAAAAACTTGATTTTGATAATCTGGGAGTCTAACCCACAACTGGTTCATTCCCCAATCATTTTCACATATTCCCTTTTTAATTTTTTTGTTCCTTTTTAAAATCAAATACATCATAGACTTCAATACACAATTTTTCATAATTCACATTTCATTTATCAACTTCACAAAGTGCCAACGCATAATTAACTCAAGCATAACCTTATCATTTGAACAAAATAGAATGCACCCATTATAGGTAGATATGTATAAGTTCAAAACTCAAGTTTCTCTTTAGAATGCTTAGCAATGTCAAAAGATGAGCATGCCATATCACAGCATGCAGATACCCATTCTTGTTCTTAAAAACCTTGGTTATAGGTCAAAAATCCACTTTATTGCAAAATTCAACTAATCGGTACAATGCATGCATCCCAACCCAAGTATAATGAAATAGATGTATCTATAGTCTTAGGGACAAGAAACTTGATGAAAAGGTCCAATAATGATGAAAATAACATTTTTCGAGACATTTGGTCAAAAATGGGTAAAAAATGGTTAAGAAAATTTGACATACCTTCACCATTTTAATCA
Source organism: Heliamphora exappendiculata (assembly GCA_034768845.1). Lineage (NCBI taxonomy): Eukaryota > Viridiplantae > Streptophyta > Magnoliopsida > Ericales > Sarraceniaceae > Heliamphora > Heliamphora exappendiculata. The sequence continues at coordinate 12,037 of JAOTRH010024267.1, read as the reverse complement.
TAACATTTTCTACAATTTTTTTTTTCTTGTGAGAGTAGTCTCATTGAAAAGAAGACTTTCAGGGCTTCATTTTGAGTACAAAAATGATCCAATTCGGAGTCCAAATGAGGGAGATATGATCAAAAGTAGTTGGCCCTGCGTAGCTAGCTCACTCGAGCGGACTTAGGGCGCTCAAGCGCCCAAACTCACTGCCATGTGACTGCTCGAACGGACAGGGTTCCACTCGAGCGTGCTGATGCCCGAGAAAAACTCTGATTTTCCCCTATTTTGTGTTTCTAACTTCAATACCCTTAAATCATCATCAAACATGTTTCAAATATTGATTTTCACCACAAAAACATTGGATTCAAGTCTCATAAACCCTTTTTATGCAAGAATTTCCCAAAATCATGGTTAATCCTTTCTAAAAAACACCCATTTCCATCAAACCCAATGCAATACACCCATAAACCTATCAATATATCCATCAAACATGAAATCAACTCAATTTTTATGCATATAAACAAAATATCAACCCAAATCTTACCAAACATATGAGAAAGTTTAGATCCTACCTCAGATTTGCTCGAAAGTTTGAAATTCCTCCTGTTGGAGGCAAGACAGTCAAGATCTTTATTTTTGCAAACGATTAACGAAAAAAATTAACTAGACGGGTAAATGCCAAAACTGGCTCTTGATAAAATTTTTGATGATGAATGATAAAAAAACTCGTGTATCTGAAGTTAATTTAGAAGAATATTTTTTTACCGACCGAATCTTCAACTATGATTTGAATCCAAGCTGAAACTTCTGTCAGATCTTTTACTGTATTTTCTTATGCGATTCTCAGATATAGTGTGGGTTATAAATCTTCGAGAACTCGTGCCGGTAGAACCTGGACATCTTTAGTCTTAGAAAATAAGTTATGAAACTATTTTAGCCTACCCCCATATTTATAGAGCTATAGTAGGGACCTGAAAAATAATTATGAGTAAGACTTTTAGTGGAACACAGACACGTATTAGCAGTTTTCGCAATTTAGCAAATCTCATACCGGTATCTGTAATTATGAAAAACTAGCCACAGTTTTTGTAATTTTCATAAAACACTGAATTATAGTTCACACAACTAAAGAACTATAATTGTACTCTGACCCATAATCTCAAGACCTTCTTGCATTGAGCTCCTGATTTTAAATGCGTACCACTTTTTCCCACATTAAGATTCTCGATACCAGCAAATTAAATTTAGTTATTGACAATTTAATTTAATCAGCATCTTGGTATTCCTTAAACCCTTCCACTTAACTTATTTGGCCGCTGGATAATCAAATTCACGTACAGGGTTTAGCCTGGCCAAAACTTATAAGCTTCCTTAAAAGGGTATCGTCAATCCCAATCTTTCGGGATGTGAATTCTGACAATAATTAATATTGTTTATATAAATAATACCACTATCCAACTCACTGGGAATATATATCCATATAAGATTGTACCTTTTAATGAATCAAAATAACGACTATTAAATATATACAAATCAATAATTATTTCAGAATTAAGAGGATAATCACTATTCATAATAACCTTAGAGTGTGAATTAATTTATATAGTCAGTATAAAATTAATTACCCTAAAAATCTCTTTCAATACACACAAAGTGTACTAGTACAGAGAGTCGGAACAATAGACGACACTATTATTTGTTTGTCGTGATCAAGACAAGCCTACTAAAACTCTATGCTACTGTCGTACTGATGGTATGTCCATTTCTATCTAAATCATGAACATAAAACTTATATTCTGTAAGAAATAAAAATTTGGTCTTCTGTGTGTAAGTCGTACTTTACACACCAACTTAAATACTATACAGAATATTGGACACTATGCATGACAAAAAAATAATATACGTACATTGCTCATAAAGATTATCATAAAATAAAAAATAAATTTTATTAAAATAAAATAAAATACTAAAAACATGATTTTTAGTATACCAATCATAACACAAGCCGAGTGTTCAAAGAGCTCGATACCCGCTTAAGTCTATAAATAGATTTCTTAAGCTTGCACAATAAGTGCTCATAGCCTTTTGTAATGAATCCCTCTAGTTGTATCATATAGATACACTCACCAAGATTTCTATTAAAAAAAGCTGTCATGACATCCATTTGCCAAATTTCATAATCGAAATGTGTAGCAATGGATAAGAGAATCTTGATAGACTTAAGCATGACTGCCGGCGAAAAGGTTTTTTCATAATCGTTTCCTTCTTTTTGAGTGAATCATTTAGCAATAAGCCTAACTTTGAAGATTTTAACCTTCCCGTATGCTCCTCTCCTCCTCTTATAGATCTACTTGCATCCAATGAGTTTTATCCCTCCGGGTGGTTCTACAAGTTTTCAGACCTGATTGGAATACATAGATTCTATCTCTGAATTTATAACCCTTTACCGAAGATCTGCAAATCAGTCTTGAAGTGCTTCATTGTAGTTACAGGGCTCGGTATCTAATTCTACTAGGATCCTGTCAAAAGACTCTTTCAAGAACATATACCAGTCAGATTGATGAACAACTCTCTCACTACGACGAGGCACTATCTATGTCATGTACTAGTAGTAACACGCTGTGCAGAATTAAAACTTAATTCTTGATTTGCACCTATCCCGATAATCCTCCCACTACTATGAGGTAATAGATTATTGGTGACTCGTTTTTCTGTTGTACTAGTATTTTTTCTTAGTTCTTCCAGAATAATTTTGCTATTGAGCCTATGATCCACAATGTAATCATCTTCCAAGAATCAGGCATTGGTGCTAATAATAACATTCTGATCCTTAGGATTATAAAATAGACCGTCTTTCGTTTCCTTGGGATACCCTACTAAAAATTAGACTTTTGTCATCGGTTCTAACTTACCGACGTTTCCTTTCAGCACATGTGTTGGACACCTCTAAATTCGAATGTGTTTTAGACTAGGCTTACGCCCAGTCCACAATTCTATGGGAGTAGAAGATATTGACTCAGAAGGTACCATGTTTAGAATGTAAGCCGCTGTCTCTAAAACAAATTGAGTCCTTAAAACAAATAGAGTCCTTAAAACAAATTGAGTAAACCTAAATAACTCATCATAGACCTTATCATCTCTGTAAAAAATCCTATTCTTTCTTTCTGTTACACCATTCAGCTGCGGAGTACCGGGTGCAGTCAACTGGGATGTAATCCCCTCTGATGTTAAGTAGTCCTTAAACTCTTCAAAGAGGTATTTTCCATCACGGTCAGATCGTAGTGATTTGATACTTTTATCCAGACGCTTCTCCGCCTCTGCCTTGAATTCTTTAAATTTCTTAAAGCATTTAAACTTACGGTTCATTAGGTAAATGTATCCATACCGTGAGTAGTCATCAATGAAACTAATGAAGTACTCAAAGCCACCTCTAGCCTGAATTATCACACGACCACACATATCAAAATGAACCAGCTCCAACGATTCTTTAACTCTATAGCTTTTGACCGAAAAAATGGCATCTTGGTCATCTTGCCCTCTAAGCAGGATTCACAGATTTGAATTGCCTCTACTTCCAATGAACTCAAAGGTCCATCTGCTACCAGTCTGTTTATCCTTTTTAGATTAATATGATCCAAGCGTAAGTGCCGAAGAAATATTTGGTTCATTAAAGAAAGAAACTTGCTTTTATATGGTTATATAGATGTATTATTCGTTTAAGTTAGTTGCAGTGTAAGAGAGATATGAGATATGACATACAGATCATCCACCAATGTACCAAAACAAATAAAATATTTATTTTTCTTCACAATCACAGAGTCATCAAAATGAACGGAATATTTGTCTTTTATTAATATATAGACTAAAATTAAAATTTTTCAAATCGAAGGTACATAAAAATAATTTTTTAGAAGTAGTATTCTATCTTTACTAAAATTGAGAGTTACATCTCCTACTGCAACTATTGTCACCGTTGTATTATTGTTTATGTACAGGTAGATTTCTCCATCACTGAGCTGCCTAATTTCCTAGAATCCCTGCAAAGAATTGCATACATAATTAGTGGCTCCTATATCTACACACCCGGTGCCGATAAATAATACCGCTAAATATGTTTCAACAACTAGTGAACAAAAATTACCATGTTTGTTCTACTTATTGAGAAAAATAGGATAGTGCTTTTTTTAATACCCAAACTGGTTACAGTGATAGCACTTGCCTCTCGACTTTTTCACACCAGCTTTTGGTCCCTTAACTGCTTTTAGACTTGTGTTTCACTGTGTCTGAACTTTTTTTTCTTCTTGCCTTTCGGCTTAGATGAAGAACCATTCTTAACCACATACACGGAACTTGGATTTCTAAGAACACCCTCGGCTGCTTGAAATTCCTTAAGAAGTTCTATCAATGTGTAGCTGAGCTTGTTCATAGAATAGTTCAGGCAGAACTGCTTAAAACTTTCAAGCAGTGACTGGAGTATGATATCGACCTAGGTTTCCCCATTAATTTCAGTTCCAAGGATTTCTAGTTTATTCAGAAGATTGATCATCTTTAGAACATAATCCCTAACTGGTGTACCTTCAGCTATGCTTGCATTCATTAGAGATCTCATGGCCACCTGCCAAGCAGCACAATTTTAATCCCTAAATATTTCTTTGAGGTTCGTCATCATATTATAGGTACTGGGCATAAACTGTTGCTGATGCTGCAAAATATTTGACATTAAAGCCAAAATATAATAGCGAGCCATTTGATTAGCTTTCTGCCCTTTCTGATGGGCTTAGATTTCTTATTCAGTCGCCCCTACATCAGGTACCGGTAGACATATCTCAGTTAATACAAACTTATAATTCTCGGTAGTTAAGACAATGTCCAAGTTTCGTTTCCAATCAATATAATTTGGTCTCGTAAGTTTGTTTTCTTTGAGAATAGAAGTGAGTGGATTGAATGCAATTTTAATCATGAGAATTACATAATTTTTAAAAACTCATTAATTATGATGGGTAAAAATTTGAATTCATTTTAATTTGGTGCCATCTACTATTTTAAAATTAATTCGTCAATAGCTTGGTAACCTGAGAATAGCATAACTCGTTGGGAGAACATCTACTATCTTTTATAAGATCAGACATGCCAATTCTCTTTAATTTTACTATCTAGGCAACTGATCTTGTCAAGTAAAATTAAATAGCTGACATAGACTTGGTCCAGTATATAATAGCAGTGACTCAGGTGAAGAGTATACTATTATATATAACTAAGTATTAACCATCACCTAATTCCAAATTAATCGCTTCGCAAAAAATCCTTCAGTTGGAGAAGTGATCCACATTAATAATTATTCAAAATTATCCTTAAATGAGGTTTGTAGTGGCGATACTGCAATTAATCTGTTCGTTAGGGAGGAAAGCCTTATTACCGATACGTAGGGTTTAATTGCAGCGCCTACAAACTGGTGATGGAGACCGTGAGATTTATCTGTGAATAAATTTTCTCTCCCATTTAAAATTTTAAAATATTTTTTGAGAGTTATAAAAATTCATTTAATTAAAATAAATTTATTAATTTTGAAAATCACATGATCTAAAAAAATTAAACATCTTTTCGTGTACATGATTTCAAATATTCTGATTTATCAAACCATCTTTTCGTATTTAAATGCGTAACAAATAAAATTTAATAAATACACAATTTTTCTTTCATCTTTTTAGCTTAGGTAATGATTAAAGGTATTTATTTATTTTATTTTTCGTCTTGCATTTTTTAAAAAATAAAAATTTATTTTAATTAAATATTTTTTTATTTAATTAATTTAAAATTCAGAATTAATTCTCACATTTTTTTTAGATATCTGATTTTATGAAAAATCATCTTAAACATAATATTTTTAAAAAAAATAAAATATCTAAATTTTTTTCATTTAACTAAAATCAATTAATTAAAAAAAACTTAATTTTATTTTCTATTATAAAATATTTTAATTAAAATTAAAATTTTGAATTAATTAAATTAACATGATAACAAAATAGATATACAATCATTCATGCAGTTTATATATAAATAAACATGATATGCATATATCCCGATTTTATGATCCATGTGAAATATTAAGGTATTTCAGTCTCCCTAAGAGAATAAGTTGTTTCAATCCATGTTTGACTTTGATTCAGTGTTCTGATTGCATCAGGCTTTCCTGATACCATTTGATATATACTGATATATCATATCAGCCTCGTATACATTAGAAAATTAACACAAAATAGTCCCGGGAGAGAGAAACTGCCAGCCACCACCAGCCACCACCGGTGCCGCCTATGCTGCCACCTCATCCGAACTCAATTTTTACGAGATTTATACTGTTGGAAAGCTCTCAAATATGAGATTTTTATCAAAAAAATTGCCCGAATCACTAAAAAACACTGTTGGCCACAGCAGTACTGCGCCGCCAACTTCCTGAGGCCTTTTCAACCTCTTCCCAAACTCCATTTTCGACGTATTTTATACCGAAAGAAAGATCTCAAAATGTACTATTTTTCTACAAAAAATTTCTTGAGAACAGCCCAAACTGTCAAAAAAACTGCCCAAAGCTGTTGTCGCCGCACCCTAATGCCGTCGCCTGGAACCGCCAACTTCTCGAGGCTGTTCTGGCCTCATCCAAACTCCGTTTTTGACGTTCTTTATACCATTGAAAAGATCTTAAAAAATAGAATCTTTTTGTCAAAAATTGCTTAAAAATAGTCTGGCAAACAGTCAAAAAACTGTCTGAAAGCTACTGCCGCTGGCCACTAGCTCTGCCGCCTTTAACCGCCGCCCATTTGGGCCTTTTCTGGTGTTCCTTTGATATAATCAACCTGATCTTAAATAATTTAAATAGATATTTTAAAAATAAAACTAGCTATTATATCGATCCTATGTTACGAAAGCTCACATTCGATCTATCACGGTAAACCCCCGTGATTAAAAAAAACAATCATCATTCACATACCATTCATTCAAACTTGAATTAATGAAGATCATAAAACCTAGATTAGAATGCCTCCAAAATAAAGTTAGCAACAGTTCTAAAATTATCCGGCCCTAATAACTGAAAATAAAAAATAAAACAGCTCTGATACCAATTGTTAGAGGCAAGACTGCCAAAATTATTATTTTATAAATGATTAACATAAAAAATTAATTGGATGGGCAAACGCTAAAATGGGCTCCAGATAAACCTTTTGATGACAAATGATCAAAAATAAAATCCGTGCATCCGAAGCTAATTTAGAATAATACATTTTTACTAGTTGAATCTTCAACTATGACTTGAATCCAAGTTGAAGCTCCTGTTAGATCTTCTACTGTATTTCCTTAGCGATTCCCAAATATAGTGTGGGCTATAATTCTTTGAGAACTCGTACTGGCAGAACATGGACATCTTTCTTCTTAGAAGACAAGTTATGAAACTAGTACAACCTACTCGCATATTTATAGGGTTATAGTAGGGACCCAGAGAGTAATTATGAGCAAGACTTCCAGTAGAACACAAACACGTATCAGTAGTTTTTGCAACTAAAAAAATCTCATAGCAGTATCTGCAATTATGAAAAACTAGTAGTAGTTTCTATAATTTTTATAAAATACTGAATTACAGTTTACACCACTAAACAACTATAATTGCCCTTTGATCCATAATCTCAAAATATTCTTGCATTGAGCTCCTGTTATTAAATTCATATCATTTCTCCCCACGTTAAGATTATCGATACTTGCCAATTAAATTTAATTACTGACAATTTAATATAGTCGGCATCTTAGTATTTCTTAATCCCTTTCGCTTAACTTATTTGACCGCCGGATAATCAAATCTACCTGTAGAGTTTGGCCCGATCAAAACTTATAAGTTTCCTTAAGGGGGTATCGTTAATCCCGATCTTTCGGGACGTGAATTCCGTCAATAATTAATATTTACCATATAAATAATAGCACTATCCAACTTACTGGGAATGTAGACCTATATAAGATCGCACCCTCTAATGAATCAAAATAACAAATACTAAATATATACAAATCAATAATTATTTCAGGATTAAGAGGATAAGTATTATTCATAATAGCCTTGGAGTGTAAATTAATTTATATAGTCCGTATAAAATTAATTATCCCAAATGTTCTATTCAATACACATAAAATGTACTAGCGCAGAGAGTCGGAATAATAGATGACGCTATTATCTGTTTCTCGTAACCATGACAGGTCTACTAAAAATCTGTGCTACAGTCGTACCGATGGTATGTTCATTTTCATCTAAATTGTAAACATAAAACTTATATTCTGCGAGATTTAAAATCTGGTCTTCTGTGTATAAGTCGGACTCTACACACCAGATTAAATACTATACAGAATATTGGACATCCATGCATAATAAAGAAATGATATACATACATTCCTCATAAAGATTCTCATAAAATAAAATTAAATACTAAAAATATAATTTTTAATATACCAATCCTAACACCTCCAATTTCTCCATCATAGGGTTTGGATCTTGGGTGTCTTGCCTCCTCGATGCTTTATCTTTCACCTCCTTACTTGAAAACTTGACTTTCATCCTTAGTTGTTCTGAATCTAGCTTCAACCCTTCAATTTCTATGGTTAGGGTTTCATGAGTGTGGTGGTGGTCTCTCTTTCTAGGGAGAGGAAGAAGAGAAGAGAAGAGGAAAACATGAGGACAAAAGAAAAATTGTCCCACGTGGCTGATACACACACACACACACACACACACACACATATATATATATATATATATATATCCTCCAAAATATCTCCGTGGTTCGAGATGATTCTAAAAAATTTTCGATAGCCCGCTCGAGTGGACCTCCCTCGCTCGAGCGGTAATCCGTGAACCTAAATTTCGCGAATTGTCCAAAAAATCATCTTAAACTTTCAACTATGCTCACATTTTATTATTTCGAATTATTCATTAACATAGCCATAATAACATAACCCATCACCATGTATCTCAATTTCACTTTCACATATTATTAATTCAACCGTTAATCAAACAAAAATTTTATAGCACCCATACCCAAGTTTAATTCGGTCTCTTCTCTTACCGAAAATATGAGATCACAAAATAAATAAGCACCGGGTCCTTATATTTTTAAATAAATTTTATTGAAAAAATATAATTTTAAAAACTTTAAAATATTACTATATAAGTATATATTTAAAAGCATAATATAATGTTATCTTATATTCAACTATTGATATTATAATAGACTTTTTATAAGATTAAGAAAATACCAAACAAAATTAGAAAGATATATAATAGTAGTACAAAATAAAATAAATAAATAAATAAACATGAAAATAAATTTGCTTACGATTTTTGTAAAATAATAAAAAAGATTTGCAAAAATCAAAGGCTAATTTAATTTATAGAATTTTAAAAAATATTTGTGAAAAACCCTGTTTGCGGACTAATTTACACTAATTGATTTAATTAAGGAAGCTAAACGCCGTAAATAAGGCTAACCAATCAATCACACAAATAATAGAAAAAACAATCACAATCACACACGAGACGGTAATTTTTACGTGAAAAACTCCAAACCAGATAAAAATCACGAAATCATTCCGAGTTTAGAAAATTAAGCACTATAATATCGTTGGTGACAAGAGAATCTTACAAACTAACGTTGAATCCACAACCAAATGTTTCAAAACGTACTCCTGCTGAATCCACATACACCAACTTCTGGCTTGACTGCCGCTGGAACCCACCACCGGACTTCAATACTGACGAAATCCTCTACCAGATTTCAAACACTTGAAAATCATCTCAAGCGACTCCAAAAACATGAATATATCGTTGAAGATTTGATTAACTTTATGAATACTTGAACGAGAGAAAGTGAAAAGATCATCAAGTTGTTGTAGACTAGTTTATGAGTATGTTGAATAACGTGAGAGGCACTCTGACGGCAAGGGATTATAACTGTATCAAGGAGGCACACCAAAAATGAAACCCTAGCAGCCTTTAAATAGCAGCCTGCCTAAAACTTAGTCCATTGATAGCAATTAAAAACTGTCATCGCCGTTGACCACTCGACCAGTCTTTTCACTGCTCCAGCGGTGAACTCTGTGTGACGCTCCGTCCTCCGGACACGTTGGAACATACATAAGTATAAATAAGGGAGATATTCTAGCCATGCATTGATAATTACATACAATAATTACTACATTATTAAAGGTTTAAAACTTTTCGAGCATACTTAATGATTATAGTTATCCAGAAAACTTAACAAATGTTACATTATGTCCGTCGAAACTAAACAAAAGATCAAAAAGATAGTATTATACGTCTTCAAGCGGCATTGTTGGGGTCGACTGGCTTCTGCCACTCTCTTCACTCCTCGAAGTCTTATTCTCCTACAAACACACCTTCCTCAAATTGTTCATCTCCTTCACCTGTGGCACGAATGCCATGAGCCGGAGCCTAGAACCAAATTTCCTAAACTATCTAACAAACTCACAACAAAATATCCTACAATACATATCGTATAATACCCAATACAAATTTAAGGGTAAAGAGACAGACAATTTATCATTTTTAATAGGGCAAGCATATATAAGAACAATTGTGCGAGTGCGTGATGCAGATGAATGCAATACAGTTGTCCAACCCAACGTACTTCCAGAATAATATTAAGAATTCCACGCCAGAAATTATAGAGTAGACTTGATGGGACCTGATCACTGAACCTATCATCGCCTCATTGCGAAAGGTAAACCCTCACATTGGCTATATGCTTTAGCCGTTTTACGCAATGGCAGCGGCATGGGGATTGACCTTTATCCAATTTTTTCCATCCTTATTCTAGGCCAACCGATCCCACCTTAAGGACCAGGATACTCGTTAAGCGTCAACCCAAAGTCTAATTAAATCTAGTGACGAACTTATGGCGCTTAATCCCCCTTTTTATCATAAACAATCTCTCAATTTATTTTCAAAAATGGCAACTAGGGATGCCCTAGATCCAAAGCCACAAAAAGAACGATTTTCATATAACCCAACCCACAACGAAATATATGAAAGGGACTCCGATAACCCAAGATGCAATATATGAATGCTCATGATGTGCAATATGCTTCTCGTGTACAATTAATTATAACATGGCATGTAAGTATGGCATGGCGTAGGGTAAAGCATAGAGTACAAGCATGCGAAGCATAAATAATGACTTATGTAACATAGGATCGAACTATCGGCATGGGTTCATTTCATCAAAATCATAATTTTCATACATCAATTATTCACTAAGTGTAGACACCCCAATTTAACCCTGCCTAATCTTAGGCGAATTCGATGATAAAAATAGGTGGAATAGTGCCTCAGTACGATCCTCGGGAGGTGATCCAAGCTTGGTATTTGAACTCAGTCATCAAAAACCTTCAAAACAATGAAATTGTACCAAACCATCGATAACTTGCTGTCTAAGTCATTGTCAAAAGTGGCGACCGCCATGTTCATTGTGGTGGCCGTCAATAGAACCTCTTGAAAACCCTAGCCATCATAGCGACCTCCAACTCACATTGTGGCGGCCGCCAATAGAACCTTTTCCAACCCAGTGGCCGCCAACTTGCATTGTGGCGGCCGCAAACTCCAAATGGCCTGATGTGTCCTAAAACATGGCAACACCTCATTGGTTGAAGAATTCTATAAATACCGTATCCCGAAATACATTTTTAGTAGGAATTTTGAGTGAGAGAAACTCTGCCGATATACCGAGCGATCCCAAACTCCGACCCTAAAACCCTACCGAGATACCGAGTCCCTGATCTCCCATACCTACATTGAAGCCTACATTGCATGGATCACTCCCCGAGGATTGGACAATTGGAGTACATTTCCCGACTTGAGAATTTTCCGACAATCCAGGTACCTCGCTTGGATCCCCGATCTTTTTAAACTCCACTTCTCTCTATTGGAGCGATCAGGTTAATTTTCATTTCAAAGTTTTTCGATTATTGTCAATTTTGTTTAGTATTTGCAATATTAATTATTGTTCAATGT
>JAOTRH010024256.1:0-21747 GCA_034768845.1 Heliamphora exappendiculata | reverse complement strand
GTAGTTGAAGATTAGATCTACAAGAGGTATTCTTCTAAATTAACTTTGGTTGCACGGATTTTATTTTGATCATTCTTTGTTAAAATTTTTATCTAGAGTCCGTTTCGGTGTTTTTTCGTCCAGTTAATTTTTAACAGATAATCGTTTTATAAAAATAAAGATCTTGGCAATATTTCCTCCAACATGTAGATGATATCATATTTAGCTCAACTAATGAAACTCTTTGTAAGGACTTTGCTAACTACATACAGGAAGAACTTAAAATGAGCATGATGGGTGAGTTAAATTACTTTCTTGGACATCAAATCAAACAAACACAAGAAAGGATTTTCATAAATCAGTGCAAGTACACAAAAGATTTGTTAAAGATGTTTGATATACAAAGTGCAAAACTAATAAAAACTCTAATGTGCCCTTCAACAAAGCTTGATAAGGATGAAAATGGTAAAGCAGTAGAGAAAAAGAGATACAGTGGTATGATTGGCTCCCTAATTTATTTAACTGCTAGTAGACCTAACATTATGTTTAGTGTATGTATGTGTGCTAGATTTCAAGCTAATCCTAAAGAATCGCATGTGACTGTTGTTGTGATGTAGACTTTACAAGTTGGAAAATTAATAGGAAAAGTAGAAGTGGAACATGTCGATTTCTAGGACACTATCTCATACAATGGTTTATGAAGAAACAAAACTCAGCAGCCTTATCTACAGCTGACGCTAAGTATATTGCAGCTGGTAGCTATTATGCACAGAATTTATGGATGAAACAACAACTAAAAGATTATGGTGTATATTTAGATCATATTCCCATTAAATGTGATAACACCAGTGCCATTAGCATATCTAAGAACCTTATACAACACTAGAATAAAGCATATTGAAATTAGACATCACTGTATTAGAGATTATGTTCAAAAGGGTAACATAGAACTTGAATTTGTAGGCACAAACCACCAACTTACTGATATATTCACCAGACCTTTAAATGAAGAAAGATTTTGTTATATCAGAAGAGAACTTGGTATCTATGTGCTCTAAATTGATGCTTAAATGCCATAACAACCATGTATGTTCAATACTTTTCATGCTTTATTTTGATGTATGAAAAGTGTTGACTCAATGTTAAAAAGGGTGGACACATGTGTGTAAGGGTTGGCTCAAAAGCTGTATAATATCGCCATATTCTGATTAAAGTGTCGATTCCAGCTATATAGTGTCGACTCGATTTGATATCTTGCTCTCAGTAAAATTTGTGTCGACTCTCTTATAAGGAGCGTCGACTTAATGAATCAAAAGTGTCGTACCATGCTAAAACATGTCGACACAATTTCTATTTTTGAACACCCACAGTGTCCTGTAAAAAGTGTTTGTCTCTAATGAGTTTTGTGTCGACACATTTTATAAAGTTTATAAATAGATAGTTTTTCCCATTTTTCTCTTTCGCGCTCAAACTTTTTGGTTCCAAAAGAAAACGTTCGTCTCCCTCTTCTACCCCTCTAAAGTTCGAACCCTAAAGGGTCAACCTATTCATCTTTCCCCCTTATCTCTCTCTCTCTCTCTCCGTCGATGCCACCGAGGATAATAAGAAAGGGAAGCAAACGCCCCGCCAATGATCCGCCAAGCCCTAGGACAGTGAATAAGAAGAAATCAAAGAAAACCACAGCAGGACCTTCAATTGTTGTTGGAATCGACCCATCTCTTAAATTCCAGTTCTCAAAGTACAAGAACTTATACTTTAGTTCCTTCGTTAACCGTAAAGTAATCCCTAGATGATCTGTTGATTTTGTATTCTTTGATTCTATAGAGATGAAATTCTCTTAGTAGTTCACCAACCTTGATTGGATGGATTTGCTCCAAATCCAAGACCACCACTATCCCACACTTGTGAAACTTTTCTATGCGCACTTCAAGATCACTGACTCCTCTGACAACACCATCACCACTTGGGTGAATGGTGTAGACATCACTCTAACCTTCAAGACACTTAATGACGTTCTCGATCTTCCTGAGGGTCAACTATTTGTTCCCTACACCATCAAAGGTTTCTCGTTTTATGAGGTAGTGAAAAAAAAAATTGAACATGAGGTTGTTGACCCTACCAAGCCCCTTGAGGCCAATTCTCTCAAACAAGAGATGAGGATCCTTCATCATTTTGTCAACCATATCTTTTTTCCATAATTTAGAAAGTTTGGAGATGTGACCTTTATACACGTCTTCATAATGTGGTGCATTCTTGAGGGCCATAGACTTGATCTTGGCTACCTCTTTATTTCTGACATGTTTCAATCACATTCCATGTCCAACTCTTCTCTTTCCCATGCCATGTACTTGACTAGAGTTCTTCGACACTTCAGTGTTGATTTGTCCACTAAAAAGGGAATCCCCTTTTCAAAGCATGATTTTTATGGAAAAACCACTTTGAAACACATGCAAATTTCACAAATTGATGGTGTTTGGACAACTCATCTTGGTAATCTTACCTCCCCTTCATTTGCTTAACCTTCCTCTAGAAAGAACCCTCTCTCTCCCTCTGGTCATTCTAACTCCCCCATTCCCTTTGATCCAGCATCCCATGTTCCCTCTCATTCCAAGATAGACATCCTAGGTCCCTCTTCCTATGTTCCTCCTCCTTCTCCCCCTTTTCCAAGAAAACTTAAAGAAAGTGGATGAGCACCTTAAATGGATCAAAGAGGCCTTGGCCAAGCAATTCAAGTCCAATGAATTAAAGGAAGAAAAGGCAGCTCGTTTGAGACGTGAGGCAAACCTTGCATTGGCAGCAACTTTTGCAGCTATGGAAGCCAAGGAAAAGTCTAATGAAAGGGCCACCTCCTCCAAGGAAATGGTAGCTGAAAAGAAGCAAAAGCAAGAAGAAAAGAAAGCTTTCAAGTGTCAAATGGACGACTTTTGATAATTCCAAAAGGGGGAAGAAGAAAACAAGAAGAAAGAAATGAGAAAGAAGAGAAGAAAATGAAGTTTTTGTGAAGGAGAAGTTGTAATATTTTAAACATTATTTTTTTGGTCTTCTAGATATGAATGCCTTGTGAATGATGTGGATGAACAGCATTACTATTGGATAGTTTTGTGAAAACTTTGGGGATGAATGGAGGTTGTTTTTGGAAACTTTTGAATGTTGTTTGTATAAATTTTATCTTTTATTGAATGAATGGCTTTGAAATCTCATGTTTACATTAACTATTGAATGATGGCTTTGAAATTCATTTTGAAATATTAATTGTTGATAGTATGCCTTATTGTGATTGAGTGATGTTTGAGAATTGTGAAACTATTGCACACTTATGTTGGTTCAGAATTGCCTTGAGATCAATTCCCTGTAAGTCTTCAACCGTTGATAGCTGTTGTTGGAATGGTATTGAAAATCTTGTACTTATTGAATGCTATATTATTGAGTTTGCACAATTGATTAAGGCATAGAGATAAGGGGAGAACCCTTGTTCAAAATATTTTTTAGAAAATGTTGTAATCATCAAAAAATGGGAGATTGTTAGCCCAAGGGCTTTTTAATTAGATTTTAATGATTTTTATAGTTCATTTTCTAAATTAAATTGATTTAAAATGATTATATTTAAATGTTTCCAAAAGGGTTATGTTGACACTACATGACAAATGAGTCGACACCTTATCCCTTTTGTGCTAAAAATTTGCATCAAATGGGTTGACACTTAGTGTTCTTGAAAAGAATATTTTGTGTCGACATCAATTAATAATTGAGTCGACACCTAAAGGAAAAGTACGCTTGAAATTCTCAAGTGTGTCGACACCATTGTAAAATAGAGTCGACACCTTAACTGCTTTGTTTAAGATGTTTCAGGAACTCAAATGAGTCGATACCAAATATATTTTGGGTCGACACCTCTAGTATTGAACCGGGATCCACATTAAGTCAACACGAATGAAGAATGGATCGACACCTCAGTCCCTTGGTGGTATTCAATTTGTGTCAACACCAAAGAGTTTTGAGTCGACACAAAGTGATCCATCGGATTTTTAGACTTCGGGTTCTACAAGTCGACACCAAAGTCATATGAGTCGACACCTAGACACCCTCTGGGAAACCAAATGAGTTGACACCAAAGAAAAATGGGTTGACGCCAGGACTTCAAGCCATTTTTCGACTCCAACTCAAAAGTGTCGACACCACAGGATTATGAGTTGACACAAAGGTTCCTTTCAAAAACAAGGATTTTGGGTCGACACCAAACCAACCTGAGTCAACTCCAAAAGTCCCGAGGTTGTCTGAGATTTCTTGAGTTGGCACCAGAATGAAATTGAATCAACTCTAAAACTCTCGAGACTAGATCGGAATTCTTGAGTCGACACCAAATGAAGATGGGTCAACACTATTTTTCCAGTAGCTCATCTAATAAAATGGGTCGACACCTATGAAGATATGAGTCAACACTAAAGTCCTATCTAGAAAACTGAAGAAATGCATGAGATTGACACCAAATGTTCCATGAGTCGACACCGTGTGGGTGAGAAAAATATAAAAATAAGGTCGACACCAACGAAGAACTGACTTGACACAATCACTCAAATAACCAAGCCCTAGATATTTTTTGTCGACCCCAAAGGACTTTGTGTCGACACCTACGATGAAATTCAAATCTCGTGCTAGTTCCAATTATATTATTTCAAAGCATTAATTGCCTCCACGGACCCACCAACGGTCATTTACTTCAGATGGCTATATAAGGAGTTAATTTTCAGAGTTTCAAACCTCTGAACACTGTTCCATTGCTTGAAATCAAAACTCAAAATATTGAAGAAGCATTTACTGCTCATTTACTCCTCTAGCCGAAACTCACACTCTCTTGCTCATTTATTTCAAATTATTTGTAAAAAGTGTTAGTTAGTAAATCTTTGATTCTCTCACATTTATTATAAAAAAGATTGAGTCACCCTTGATCCTTTAAGAGAGTGAGTGAACTTCTTAACGAAGAGCTCAAAAGAGTTTTAAAAAATAAGACATTATTTTGTAGAAACTTCTTGAGGCTGTAAAGACTTTTGAGTATGCCTGTGAAGCATTCGATCATAGTGCAAACTCTCAATGGGATTCTTGAGAAGTTAACGTAAGTTTGGAAGAAACCAAACCACTATAACTCTTGGTGTCTGGTTCATACTTTGTCTCTTTAGTCTCTTTAATTTCTTAATTGCTTTATTATCTAATAACTTTCTTGTGACACTTTTTCTATACTACTGGTATGTTCTCTCAGCTCTTCTAGAATATTTTTACTCTTAGACTTGTGGTCCATTACATAATCTTCTTCTAAGAATCGGGCATTGGTATTAACAATGACCTTCTGATCCTTAGTATTATAAAATAAACCACTATTCATTCCGTTGAGATACCCGACAAAAAATAGACTTTTATTCTCGATTTCCACTTAGAAGTGTTTCCTTTCAGCACGTGTGCTGGACACCCCTAAATTTGAATATATCTTAGACTTGACTTACGCCCGGTCCACAATTTTATGGGAGTAGTAAGTACTGACTTAGAAGGTACTAAGTATCTAATATAAGCCGTTGTTTCTAATGCAAATTCCCAAAATAAATCGGGTAATTCTAAATAACTCATCATAGATTATACTATCTCCATAAGAGTCTTATTCTTTATTTCTGCTACACCATTTTGTGTAGAGTGCCAAGTGCAGTCAACTGGAATGCAATTCCCTCTAATGACAAGTAGTCCCTAAACTCTCCAAAGTGGTATTCGCCACTATTATGAGACCCGAAACCTTGTTCTTTTATGATATTTACATGCATGACGTGTTTTTTTCAGTATATGAATAGCCTCGATGCATGAGTTATACTTTAAAGTTGTAGAACAGCATGTATAAATGCGTTATATGCTTTTTGAGGTTTGATAGAGGTTTGTTTGGCTTGTGTTTGGACCAAAAACCTTATTTTAGCGCCAAAAACACACTGCCTAACAGTTCAGTCGACTAGAGGGCTTGGCCCAGTCGACTAAACCGAAATTTTTGGGTTCGATCGACTGAACTTGGAGGCTCGGTCGACTGAACAGTGCATTTTTCTATTTTCTATAAATATCCCAATGATAGAGTTTTTGAGAAAACCCTTTCTTCCATGCTAAGTTTTTCCTTTTCTCTGCCTTCTCTGTAGCTTTAAGGGTCCGGGGCTTGGTTTTAGGTGGTTCCTTTGTGGATCCTTGCTATCGGGGCCGTGGGTTTCGTATCCATCTAGTCAGTTTCTCGTTCTGACGCCGTTCAATTTTGAGACGTCGAGTTCTTGACTCTCTAAGGTAGGATTCTAGACTCTACTGCTGTATAAGGATGATATATGTGATTATATGTGTTTTCACTGGGTAGACAATACATCAAACGTGATTTTTTGTGTAAATCTTGATTTTGGGTAAAAGTGAGTTTTTATGCCTTTTTTAGTTGTATACGTGATTCGGGTACGTGGTATCCGTAGTTTTCAAAAGGAGATTTGAAAACGAGGTGCTTTGTGAAAATGGTGAAAAACGTCTTTTTGGAGGTTTGAAGCTAACCCAAGGGGTTAAGTCTCAACTCTTAAATATTTTGTTGGAAATGGTGCTAGATCTCCATGTTGATAGATTGGATCTCTTTCTATACATGTGGTGTATAAACTATTTTGTGGATTTTCGTAGTTGAGTTACGGTGAATTTTTAAATGTTTCCATAGATGTACCGTGACAGTGTGTGGTTTTGAGTTGGGTTTCTATTGCTCCTTAGTGGAAATCCAAAAACGTGCGCAGAGTGGGTTCGCTACGGTCCCTCGGGTTAATCCCATAAACGTGGTTTGGCTAGCTTCATCCAACGGTCGTGAAAATCCGTAAAGAAGTATGTTGCCCCGTGAGTAGCTTTATTGTTGTGACTCTGTATAGAACTTGTCATTATCTAGCAGGCATTAAGTGGTTCAGGACTAGGATAATAGACAAAAGTCTAAAGTTGTTATCTTTGTCTGTGCGGAAGAGTCGGTACATAAGATTACATTTTATCTTTCTCCTCGGTTGAGTGGCCTGAGTTGAGCTTACTTTATTTTTACAACTTTTCCTTAACTGTGGCATGACATATGTTAGGATGATATGGATAGTTTGAAGGATGAAAATTGTAGAGTTTTATGAGATAAAACGTTTTTGAGACTCGTGTTAGTCTGATAGAAAACTTGTGATTTTTGAGAGAAAAATCATCTTTGGCTCTTGTGGTTGAGCCTGTGTGTGTGTAATTGCATAATCTGCTTTACAGTTTTATTGTCTATGTTTTATTGGATTTCGGCTCACGGCGTGGGATTTTGCTATAAAACATTTTCAGGTGAGCACGAAGAGTTGACCTAGATTCCTGTGGTGGCAGAAGACTAGTTGTAGTTTCCTGTTTTGGACATGTAATTGCACATGTGACGCCTGTTTTAGAAGGCTAGTTTTGTATGCCTTGTGGTGATATATTTATTCATATATGAAAAGGCATGTTTACACTTTATGAGAGTTAAACTGTTGGAATTTTTATTCAAATGATGTATATTTTTTAGTTGATGATTTTTCAATTGCAAATCTTATTTTATCAAATGATATTTTGGTGGGCTTTTGGGTGACCCTAGTGTTTGGGGCGTGACAACTTAGTATCAGAGCTCTGGGTTTGAATACCTATAAGCCATTGGAAAGAGGGTACATCACCTTGTGAGGATATATGTGTGCTTGATTGCATGTGTTGAAGAGTTTTCTTACACAAGCATGATTGCTTGTTCAGCATGATGGTTGTGTATACGTGGGCATGGAGGTTAGACCTTAGGATTGATTAGTCTTGCCTTTGGACGTTTGGATTGACAAACTTGGGAGCCATGCTAGAGACGTGTTTTGCGAACATGATTTCTAGCAAGGAATCTAAGTAGATTATCCAGATGGACGAGTCCTTCTTGTTGGTTATCCTCGGTATGTGAGATATGATGACATGATCTTAAGTGGCTATGTGTTAGCATGCTTATACATGATGTCTTTTATGTTAGCAGTAACATGCAGTATGGATTCTTACCCTGTTATGTTGCTTTCGTATAGAATTATGTCCACACGGGGAGGACAAGGCTGTAGTCGTGGCCGTGGCCGTAGTTCTGGCCGAAGGGGCATTCCAGTCCAAGATATTGGGGATGCTAGTGCACCCCAAGGACTTGTTAACGGAGACCTAATGCGTGAGATGGTGGGCTCTATCTGGCAGCTAGCTGAGGCTTCTAGGGGGGAGATAGAGAGAGAGCATACCTGAGCCGAGGGCGACGGTCGCGATGCGTGAGTTTCGCCATCTGGACCCTCATACCTTTTCTGGGGATCCCAACCCCACGGTGGCCACTAAGTGGCTGGAGCTAGTTACCAGGATCCTTGATAATCTTCAGATTGAGGAGGATGATTTGCGGGTTTCATTTGTTGCCTTCCAGTTGAAGGAGAGTGCACACATGTGGTGGAAGTTTTCCAAGACCATAGTGGGAGGCACCTAGGATGCATTCACGAAGGTATTTCTGGAGAAATACTTTCCAGCGACTTTTAGGGATCGCCATAGAGAGGACTTCCTGTTCCTGAATTAGAGGACAATATTTGTGGTTGAGTATGAGGCTGAGTTCACTAGCCTGTCCCGGTTTGTAGAGGAGATTGTACCTACTGATGAGTTTCGTGCGAAGCGGTTTGAGAGGGATTTGAGGCCCGCTATTCATGACAGAGTAGCAGCGTTTAGGATGCAAGTCTTTACAGAGTTAGTGGAGACCGCCATGAAGGAGGAGGATACTCTAAACGAGACACGTAGAGACAGGGATAGTAGGGGTCAGTTAGGTGGGGGACGTGCACAGGATCGGGGACGCAAGGAGAAGCGTCAGCGGACATGTGGTCTGAGTTCTCATCCGGTGGGATCGTATCTACCACAGTCTTCTACCTCTACACCTCCCGTAGCTTTAACGGTAAGGTTGGAGCAGAGAGAGGTTCTTTGTCACATATGCCAACAGCCAGGGCATCGTGCGAAAAAATGCCAGAGTCTAGCACCAGTTCAGGCGCAGTCATAGTCACAGGCGCTAGGGAGAGGACCGTTGGTATGTTTTGAGTGCGGCCAGTCAGGGCACATCCGGAGGAACTGCCCCAAAGGAGGGAGCCTTCAGAATACAGCATGAGCACCAGCTATTCCATCTAGCCAGGGATGCCATCCATCTAGGTTTGCATAAGGGGGTGCATCAGTGCAATCGGGCAGACAGTAGGCAGTTCAGTGCCGCAATGGACAGGCTAGGACTTATATTCTTGCAGATCCTAGTTCATCTAGAGCACCGGTCATACCTGATGCTGCTGGTACCACCTCCATGATCAGAGGTACTTTTCTAGTCTATAGATCATGGGCCAGTGTTCTTATCGACACCGGGGCATCGCATTCGTTTATATCATTTGCTTTTGCATCTGCTTTGGGGTTGGAAATTGACTGGTTGGGTAGTACTTTGAGCATGGAGACCCAAGTCAGTGAGAGTGTGACGTTGAGTCTTGTCTGTAGATTCGGCGTGTTGGAGGTCGGAAGTCATTGTTTAGAGTTTGACTTTTTATTCTAAACATGACTACATTCGATGTCATCCTAGAGATGGATTGGCTGACTACCTATCGTGCCTTTATCGATTGCGATCGACGGAGGGTAACGATTTGTACACTGGCAGGAGACTGTTTTTGTTTTGTGGAAGACCGGGATGAGGGTTTTATGTCTTTGCCCAATGCTGTGCGAAACTAGGGTAACCTTGGTTTCCTCTTTACAGCTCTCATGTTGGATGAGGTAGTTGGGAGTCGATGAGAGTTACCTCCAGTGGATTGCGACTATCTAGATGTCTTTCCTGACGATCTGTTCGAGTTGTCGCCGAGTCGGGAGGTAGAGTTCTCTATTGATTTAGTTCCTGGAGCTGCTCCCATATCTATACAGTCCTATCATTTTACACCCGCCGAGTTACGTGAACTCAAGGTACAGCTTCAGGAGTTTCCAGACAGAGGGTTTATACGCCCGAGTACTTCCCCGTGGGGAGCTCCTGCTCTTTTTGCGAAGAAGAAGGATGGATCCATACAATTGTGTATCGACTACCGGAAGCTGAATCAATTGACAGTGAAGAGCAAGTATCTGATGTCGAGGATAGATGATTTATTTGTTCAGCTGAATGGTTCGAGCTGCTTCTCAAAGATTGACTTGAGATCAGGATACCACTAGTTAAGGATTAGAGACGAGGACATAGCGAAGACTGCCTTTTGGACTCGCTATGGTCACTATGAGTTTCTGGTTATGATGTTCGGTTTGACGAACACTCCTACTACGTTTATGAGTTTGATGAACCAGATCTTCCATCCTTATCTAGATAGTTTTGTGGTAGTGTTTGTGGATGATATCCTGATATTTTCACCCACTAAGGAGACACACGAGGATCACCTGCTGATTGTGCTACAGACTTTGAGAGAGCATCGCTTGTATGCGAAGTTCAAAAAGTGCGAGTTCTGGATGTCCGAGGTGAGGTTTCTTAGACACATAGTGTCGACAGATGGGGTAGCTATCGTCGAAGATTGATGCTGTGGCCGGTTGGGAGCGACTGAAGAGGGTCTTTGAGATTTGCAATTTTCTGGGTTTGGCAGGCTACTATCGGCGGTTCATGAAGGATTTTGCGAGACTAGCTACACCGATGATGCGTCTGACGAGGAAGGGAGTTGTGTTTGTTTGGAGTGAGTCCTCTGAGTTGGCTTTCTAGGAGCTGAAGATGAGGTTGACTAGCGTGCCAGTATTGATAATCCCAGAGCGAGGCTTAGGGTATACAGTATGCTGTGATGCATCACATGACGGTCTTGGATGTATTCTAATGCAGGGAGGTAAGGTTGTAGCCTACGGTTCTCGGTAGTTAAAGACGCACGAGAAGAACTACCCGGCACACGATCTGGAGTTGGTAGCTGTGGTTTTTGCCTTGAAGACATGGCGTCACTATCTTTATAGTGAGCACTTCGAGATTTTCTCCGATCATAAGAGTCTAAAATACTTATTTTCGCAGAAGAACCTGAACTTGCGCTAATGATGATGGATGGAGTTGTTAGAGGATTATGACTTTGAGTTGCAATATTATCCAGGGAAGGCCAATGTTGTGGCAGACACTCTCAGTAGGAGATCTCACGAGTCGTTAGCTTCTGTGGCTATACGTGAGTGGGACATGCTTGGAGAGGTTGGGGAGTTTGATTTGTGTCTCGAGGAGACAGTGATGGGTGCCACCCTATTTTCAGTAGTTACTCAACCAGCGTTGATAGCACGTGTGCTAGAGGCCCAGCAGACGGACTAGGAGGCTCAGATGATACGAGATCTTGTTGCTAGTGGAGAGGACACAACAGGATGGATTGTGGGTTCCGATCAGAGTCTGAGATTAGTTGGGAGGTTATTTGTGCCAGAGTCATGCTGAGCTGATCTACTACATGAGTGTCATCATTCTCACCTTGTAGTGCATCCTAGAGGCACGAAGATGTACCATGACCTACGTCGTCAGTTCTGTTGGACAGGAATGAAGAGAGACGTGATCTAGTTTGTTTCTCGGTGCTTTACCTATCAGAAGGTGAAGGCAGAACACCAGAGACCGGCAGGATTGTTACAGTCATTTCCTATATCATAGTGGAAGTGGGAAAACGTCACGATGGACTTTGTGTCAAGGCTTCCTCGATCACCTAGGGGACACGACACTATGTGGGTTGTGGTTGATAGGTTGACGAAGTCTGCACACTTTCTTCCCATCTGAGTGAAGGATTCGCTGAAGTGACTGAGTAGCTTATATGTCAAGGAGATAGTCCAATTGCTTAGAGTGCCAGTATCTATTGTTTCTTACCGAGACTCGTGCTTTACATCGCGCTTTTGGCAGAATCTTTAGGAGGCTTTGGGGACGAACTTGATGTTCAGTACTGCTTTTAACCCCCAGACGGATAGTCAGTCTAAGAGGACAATACAAATTCTAAAGGATATGCTGAGGGCTTGTGTCCTTGATTTCAGAGGTTCGTGGGAGGATTATCTACCGTTGGCAGAGTTTGCATACAATAATAGCTATCAGTCCAGTATTGGGATGGCATCGTATGAGGCTTTGTATGGTAGATCGTGTAGATCGCCCGTATGTTGGACAGATGTGGGAGAGACCACAATCCTGGGACCCGACATGGTACGAGAGACAACAGAGAAGGTTGTCGTGATTCGCCAATGCCTTATGACAGCGCAGAGCCGCCAGAAGAGTTATGCAGATCAAAGGAGGCGACCTTTAGAGTTTGCAGTAGGGGATCATGTGTTTCTGAAGGTCTCGACACGTAGAGGTTTGATGAGGTTTGGTCATCACAGGAAGTTATCACTGCGCTTCATTAGACCATTTGAGATCCTCGACAAGATTGGTGAGGTTGCTTATCTTCTAGCCTTGCCACCTCAGTTAGCATCTATGCATAACGTGTTTCACGTTTCTATGCTTCGGAGGTACGAGCCTAATCCTTCGCATGTGTTAGATTAGGCAGAATTGTGGGTTGATGAGGTTGCCACTTATGAGGAGCATCTAGTGAGGATTCTTGATACAAAAGAGCAAGTGTTGCGAGGGAGAACGATTGCTTATATCAAGGTCCTATAGCTTCATCACAGGGTTGAAGAAGTGACATGGGAGCTCGAGTCTGGAATGCGTGCAAGATACCTAGACCTATTTACCTCATGACCTTGTTGCGAATTTTAGGGGCAAAATTCCTTAAGGGGGGAGAGTTGTGAGACCTAGAACCTTGTTCTTTTATGATATTTATATGCATGACGTGTTTCTTTCCGTAGAAATGTGTTATATGCTTTTTGGAGTTTAGTAGAGGCTTGTTTGGCTTGTATTTTGACCAAAAACCTTGTTTCAGCGCAAAAAACACACTGCCCAGCAATTCAGTCGACTTGAGGGCTTGTCCCAGTCGATTGAACTAAAATTTTTGGGTTCGATCGACTAAACTTGGACGTTCAGTCAACTGAACAGTGCATTTTTCTATTTTCTATAAATATCCCAGCGGTAGAGTTTTTGAGAAAAACCTTTCTTCCTAGCTAAGTTTTTCCTTTTCTCTGCCTTCTCTCTAGCTTTAAGGGTCTTGGGCTTGGTTTTGGGTTGGTTCCTTTGTAAATCCTTGCTATCGAGGCCGTAGGCTTCGTATCCATCCTGTCGAATTCTAGTTCTGACGTTGTTCAGTTTTGAGACGTCGAGTTCTTGACTCTCTGAAGTAGAATTCTAGATCCTATTGCTATATAAGTGTGATATATGTGATTATATGTGTTTTCACTAGGTAAAAAATACATCAAATGTGATTTTTCATGTGTAAACCTTGATTTTGGGTAAAAGTGGATTTTTACACATTTTCTTGGTTGTATATGTGATTCAAGTACGTGGTATCCGTAGTTTTTAAAAGGAGATTTGAAAACGAGGTGCTTTGTGAAAATGGTGAAAATGTCTCTTTGGAGGTTTAGAGCTAACCCGAGGGGTTGAGTCTCAACTCTTAAACGTTTCGTTGGAAATGGTGTTAGATCTCCATATTTATGGATTGAATCTCTTTTTATACATGTGGTGTATAAACTGTTTTGTGGGTTTTCGTAGTTGAGTTACGGTAGATTTTTAAATGTTTCCATACATGTACCGTGACAGTGTGTGGTTTTGAGTTGGGCTTCTATTGCATCTTGGTGGAAATCCAGAAACGTGCGCAGAGTGGGTTCGCTACGATTCCTTAGGTTAATCCCCATAAACGTGGTTTGGTTAGCTTCGTCCAACGGTCGTGGAAATCCGTACAGAAGTATGTTGCCCCATGAGTGGCTATATTGTTGTGACTCCGTATAGAACTTGTCATTAGCTAGCAGGCCTTAAGTGGTTTAGGACTAGAATAATGGATATGAGTCTATAGTTGTTACATTTGTCTGTGCGGAAGAGTCGGCACATAAGATTATATTTTATCTTTCACCTCGGCTGAGTAGCCTGAGTGGAGCTTACTGTATTTTTACAGCTTTCCCTTAACTGTGGCATGATAATTGTTAGGATGATATGCACAATTTGAAGGATGAAAATTGTGGAATTTTATAAGATAAAACCTTTTGAGACTCGTGTTAGTCTAACGAAAAAGTTGTGATTTTTTAGAGAAAAATCCTTTTTGCCTCCTGTGGTTGAGCCCATGTGTGTGTAATTGCATAGCTTGCTTTACAATTTTATTGTCTATGTTCTATTGGGGTTCGGCTCACGGTGTGGGATTTTACTATAAAATCCTTTCAGGTGAGCACGAGGAGTTGACCTAGATTCCTGTGGTGGTAGAAAACTAGTTGTAGTTTCCCGTTTTGGACATGTACTTGCACATGTGACGCTTGTTTCAGAAGGCTGATTTTGTACGCCTTGAGGCGATATATTTATTCATGTATGAGAATGCATATTTACAGTTTATGAAAGTTGAACTGTGAGAATTTTTATCCAAATGATGTATATTTTTGAGTTGAAAGTTTTCCAAATGCAAATCTTATTTTCTCAAACGGTATTTTGGTGGGCTTTCGCGTGCCCCTGGTGTTTGGAGCGTGACAACTATGGTTAGACCGTTGTATCTTGATATATTTGCCCAGATGCTTCTCTGTTTTTACCTTAAATTCTTTTAATTTTTTAAAGTATTTAGACTTGCGGTGCATCAAATAAATGTAATCGTAGCTTGGGTAATTGTCAATAAAAGTGACAAAATACTCAAAACTTCTTCTAACCCAGTTAGTCATAGGTCACATACATCAAAGTGAATCATTTACAAAGGTTCTTTAGCTCTATAGCATTTAGTCAAAAATGGTCTCTTGGTCATTTTTTCCTCCAAACAGGTTTCATAGACTAGAAGTGCCTTCACTTTCAATGGACTCAAAGTCCCATCTTTAACCAGTCTACTTAATCTTTTCAGATTTGTATGAGCTAGGCGTAAGTGCCAAAGATATATTTAGTTCATTTTAGAAGGTTCCTTTCTCTTAAATGGTAAATTAGATATATTATTTAATTCATTTAGTCATAGTGTAAGAGATATAGGAGTTATAATATACAGATCATTTACCAATATACCAGAACAAATAAAACGT
Organism: Heliamphora exappendiculata; assembly: GCA_034768845.1. Lineage (NCBI taxonomy): Eukaryota > Viridiplantae > Streptophyta > Magnoliopsida > Ericales > Sarraceniaceae > Heliamphora > Heliamphora exappendiculata. The sequence continues at coordinate 6,660 of JAOTRH010024256.1, read as the reverse complement.
TTATTATTCTTTATAACCACAGAGTTATTAAAATAAATAGAGTATTTATCATTAACCAATCTAGAAACTAAAATAAAAATTTTTTTAATAGAAGGTACATAAAGGCATTCTTTTAAAATTAAAATTCTATCTCTACTAAAACTGAGATCGACATCTCCTACTGCAACTGCTACTACCCTCGTATTATTACCCATATGTAGGTATATTTCTGTTATTAGAGGTAAAACTGCCAAGATCATTATTTTTGCAAATGATTTTTGATAAAAATTAACTGGACGGACAAACGCTGAAACGGGCTCCAAATAAACTTTTGATGTCGAACGATCAAAAATAAAACTCGTGCAACCAAAGTTAATATAGAAGAATACCATTTTATCGCTCAATTCTTCAACTACGATTTGATTCCGAGTTGAAGCTCCTGTCAGACCTTCTACTGTATTCCCTTACGCGATTCTCGAACGTAGTGTGGGTTACGAACTATCGAGAACTCGTACCGGCAGAATCCAAATAGCTTTAATCTTGAAAGACAAGTTATGAATCTGGTTCAGCCTACCCGCATATTTATAGGGCTACTACAGGGACCTGAGAAGTAATTATAAGTAAAACTTCTAGTGGAACACAAGACACATATCAGCGATTTCTGCAATTAAGAAAATCTCATACCGGTATCTGCAATTATAAAAAATTAGTAGCAGTTTCTGTAATTTTCATAAAATAATGAATTACAGTTCACACCACTAAAGAACTATAATTGCACTCTAACACATAATCTCAAAACCTTATTACATTGAGCTCCTGTTATTAAATACTTATTATTTCTCCACACGTTAAGATTTTCGAAACCCGCCAATTAAATTTAATTACTGACAATTTCATTTAATCGGCATTTTGATATTCCTTAAACCCTTTCGCTTAACTTATTTGATCGTCGGATAATCAAATCTACCTACACGGTTTGGCCTGATTAAAACTTATATGCTTTTTTAAGGGGTATCGTCAATCCTAATCTTTCGGGACGTAGATTCCGTCAATAATTAATAGTTGACATATAAATAATACCAATATCTAACTCACAGGAAATATAAACTCATATAAGATCACACCCTCTAATGAATCAAAATAACGAATATTAAATATATGCAAATCAATAATTATTTTAGAATTAAGAAGATAAGCACTATTCATAATAACCTTATGTGTAAATTAATTTATATAGTCAGTATAAAATTAATTATTTCAAATGTCTCGTTCAATACACACAAAGTGTACTAGCACAGAGAGTTAAAACAATAGACGACGCTATTATCTATTTTTCGTAATCAAGACATACCTACTAAAACTCTATGCTATAGTCGCACCGATAGTATGTCTATTTCCATCTAAACTGTGAATATAAACTTATATTTTGCAAGAACCTAAAATTAAATCTTCTATGTATAAGACGTACTCTACACACCAAATTAAATGTTATACAGAATATTAAACATCTATGCATAACATTACAGAAAAATGATATACATACATTACTCACAAAGATTCTCATAAAATAGAAAATTAATTTTATTAAAAAATAAAATTAAATACTAAAAACATAATTTTTAGTGTATCAATTCTATCAATCTCTCACTTATACTCAAAATCATGCTGTCATATATCTGATTCTCATGCCCTCTATATGACTATCAAAAGTATTAGCATATAAGCTCTTTGTAAAAGGATCTACAAGGTTGTCTCCTAATACAATCTTGGTCACAACAACATATAAGCTCTTTAGTGTTCAAAAGTATTAGCATATAAGCTCTTTAGTGTTCAAATAATTTTTCATATCAGGTGATACTTACACTCAATGTGCTTACTTTTCTTATAGACTATTGGCTCCTTCAAGTTTGCAACTGCTCCGCTATTGTCACAGTAAAGTGTAATAGCCCACTGAACTAAAGGTACCACATCTAGATTTAACAGGAAGTTCCTGAGCCAAATGGCTTCCTTGGCTACTTCAGAAGCTGTCGCATACTCGGCCTCCGTGGTAGAATCAGCAATGCAGGACTGCTTGATACTTTTTCAACTTATTACTCCACCTCCTAAGGTAAACACATATCCTGAGGTAGACTTACGAGAATCCCTGTCAGACAGGAAATCTAAGCCTGTGTACCCCAAAGGTACTAGACTATCTGTCTGGTAAATCAATATATATTCCTTAGTTCTTTTTAGGTACTTGATTATATTCATTACCACAGTCAAATACTCCTACCCTGGGTTAGACTAATATATGCTAATCATGCCAACGGCAAAGCAGATGTCGGGTCTAGTGCAAAGCATAGCATACATGAGGCTTTCTTCTGCCGAAGCATAAGAAACTACCTTCATCTTCTCTATCTCATTAGGTATCTTCGGACATTGATCCTTGGATAGAGTGATTTTATGCCTAAAATGGAGAAATTCTTTTTCAAAATCCTACATGCTAAAATAAGCAAGAATATCATCGATATATTTTGCTTGTGATAAGCCCAATATCCTTTGTTTTGGATCTCTCACAAGCTTGATCCTAAGAATGTGACTGGCTTCTCCTAAGCCTTTCATATCGAATTACCCAGATAACCATACTTTAACCATAGATAATGCCCCTATATCATTTTCAATGAGCAAGATATCGTCTACATAAAGTACTAGGAAGATCACCACACTTCTGTCACACTTCTTGTATACACAAGACTCGTCTAGACTTTGATTAAAATCATAAGACTTAATGGCTTTATCAAACCGAGTATTCCAATACCTCAATGTTGCTTAAGTCCATAAATAGATCTCTTAAGCTTACACAACATGTGTTCCTGGCCCTTTGCAATGAATCCTTCTAGTTGTATCATATAGATACACTCGTCAAAACTTCCGTTAAGAAAAGCCGTCTTGTCGTCCATTTGTCAGATTTCGTAATCGAAATAAGTGGCAATGGATAAGAGAATATGTATAGACTTAAGCATCGCTACCAGCGAAAAGGTTTCCTCATAATCGATCCCTTCTTTCTGAGTGAACCATTTAGCAACAAGTCTAGCTTTAAAGGTTTCAACTTTCTTGTCTGCTACTCTCTTCCTCTTGTAGATCCACTTGCATCTAATGGGTTTTATCCCTTCGGGTGGTTCTACAAGTTTTCAGACCTGATTGGAATACATAGATTCCATCTCTGAATTCATTGCCCTTTGCAAAAAATCTGCATCTTTGTCTTGAAGTGCTTCATTGTAGTTATAGGGCTTGGTATCTAGTTCTACCAGGATCCTGTCAAAAGACTCTCTCAAGAACATATACCGGTCAGGTTGATGAACAACCCTTCCACTATGACGAGGCACTACCTGTGTTTGTGTACTAGTAGTAACACGCTGTGCAAAATCAGAACCTTGTGCATCAGCACCCTGTTCTTGATTTACACCTGTCCTGATAATCCTCCCACTACGACGAAGTAATGGGATATCAGTGACTTGTTCTTCCGTTCTATTGATATTTTCTCTCAGTTCTTCCAGAACAATATTGCTTTTGAGCCTGTGATCCATAATATAATTCTCTTCCAAGAATCGGAAATTGGTGCTAACAATGACCTTATGATCTTTAGAATTATAAAAAAGACCACCATTCATTACCTTGGAATAACCTACAACGACATATACTTCTGTCCTCAATTCTAACTTACCCATATTTTCTTCCAGCTGGACACCCCCAAATTCAAATGTGTTTCAGACTAAGCTTACGCTCAGTCCACAATTATGTGGGAGTAGACTGTACTGACTTAGAAGGTACCAAGTTTAGAATGTAAGCCGCTGTCTCTAAAGTGAGTCCCCAAAATGAATTGGGTAAATCTGAATAACTCGTCATGGACCTTACTATTTTAATAAGAGTCGTATTCATTCTTTCTGCTATACCATTCTACTACGTAGTGCAACGTGCAGTTAACTAGGATGTAATCCTCTCTGATGACAAGTAGTCTTTAAACTCTCTAAAGAGGTGTTCTCCACTACGGTCGGATCGTAATAATTTGATACTTTTACCTAGACGCTTCTATGCCTTCGCCTTGAATTTTTTGAATTTTTTAAAATATTTAGACTTACGGTGCATCAGGTAAATGTATCCATACCTAGAGTAGTCATCAATGAAACTAACGAAGTACTCTAAACCACCCCTAGCCCAGATTATCATAGGACCACACACATCAAAATGAATCAGCTCCAACGGTTCTTTAGCTCTATAGCCTTTGGCCGAAAAGGGCCTCTTGGTCATCTTACTCTCTAAGTAAGATTCACAAACTGGAAGTGCCTCCACTTTCAAAGAACTCAAAAGTCCATCTGCTACCAGTCTGTTTATCCTTTTTAGATTAATGTGACCTAAGTATAAGTGCTAAAGAAATGTTTAGTTCATTAAAAAAGAAAACATTCTCTTATATGGTAATATAAATGTATTATTCGTTTCAGTCAGTTACAGTGTAGGTGAGATTGAGATAATAATATAAAGATCATCCACCAATGTACTAAAACAAATAACCCGTTTATTATCCTTAACAACGACAGAGTCATTAAAATAAATCAAATATCCATCTTTAACCAATCTAGAAATAAAAACTAAGTTTCTTCTAATGGCAGATACATAAAGACAATCTCTCACTATTAAAATCCGATCTCTACCAAAATTGAGAGTGACATCTCCTACTGCAACTGCTGTAACCTTCGTATTATTACCCATATGCAGGTAAATCTCTCCATCACTAAGTTGTCAGGTTTCCTAGAACCCCTGCAAGGAATTACAGATATGATTAGTGGCTCCTGTATCTACACACCAGGTACAGGTAAATAACACTGTTAAACATGTTTTCACAACTAGTGAACAAAAATTACCTTGTTTGTTTTGCCTTCTAAAAAATATTAGACATAGCTTTTTTCAGTGACGAGTCTGGTTGCAGTGAAAACATCTGTCCTTCGGCTTTTTCATACCAGTCTGTGTCCCACTAACTACCCTAGAAACTGTCTCCCTGTTTCTAAACTTTTTTCTTCTTCATGCCTTTCGGCCCAGAGAAAGAACTTTTTTAGAAACAAACATATTTACTTGTATTGAAAGAAGACCATTTGTAGTTAAAGCTATATCCAAATTATATTTTTAGTCAACAAAATTCAATCTCGTAAGTTTGTTTTCTTTTAGTATTAAAACGAGTGGGTTGAAAGCCATTTTAATATTGAGAATCACATAATTAAAAAAATATCATTAATTATGATGAGGCAAACTTTGAATTTAATTTAATTTAGTTTCTTCTATAATTTTAAAATTAATTCGCCAGCAACCTGGTAACCTGAGAATAGCATGACTCGATTGGAGGACGTCTACTATCTTTCATAAAACCAGATAGGCCAATTCTTTTTTAATTTTACTATCTAAGTAATTAACCATGCCAAGTAAAATTAAATAGCTGACATAGTTTCTGTCCAGTATATAATAATAGTAACTCAGATATAGAGGATACTATAATAAATAACAAAGTGTTAACCATCACCTAATTCCAAATCAATCGCTTCGCAATAGACCCTTCAGATGGAGAAGTGATCCACACTAATAATTATCTAAAATTATCCATTAAGAAAGTTTGTACTGACAATATCGCAACTAATCTGTCTGATGGGGAGGAAGACCTTACTGCTAACATGCAGGGTTTAATTGCATCACCTACAAACTAGTGATAGAGACCGCAGGATTTATCTATGAATAAATTTTCTCTCACACTTAAATTTTTAAAATATTTTTTAGGGTAGTAAAAATTCGTTTAATTAAAATAAATTTATTAATTTCAAAAATCACACGATCTGAAAGAATCAAATATCTTTCCGTGTACACGATTCTAAAGATTCTGGTTTATGAAACCATCTTTTCGTGTTTAAATGTTTAACAAATAAAATTTAATAAATGCACAATTTTTTCTCCGACTTTTCAGCTAAAGTAGTGATTAAAGGTATTTATTTATTTTATTTTATATTTTATATTTTTCAAAAATTAATAATTTATTTTGATTAAATATTTTTTTATTTAATTAATTAAAATTTTGAAATTAATTTCCACGTTTTTTTAAGATATTCAATTTTTAAAAAAATCATCTTAAACGTAATATTTTGTAAAAAATAAAATATCTAAAAAAATTTCTTTAATTAAAATTAATTAAATAAAAAAACTTAATTTTATTTTCTATTACAAAATATTTTAATTAAAACTAAATTTTTGAATTAATTAGATTAACAAGATAAATAAAACAATATACAATCACTCACGCAGTTCATATATTTATAAACACGATATGCATATATCCCAGTTTTATGATCCAAGTGAAATATTGAGGTGTTTCAGTCTCCCTAGGAGAATCAGTTATTTTAATCCTTGATCGCTTTTGATTCAGTATCTTGATTGTATCAAACTTCCCTGATACTATCTGATATGTTAGCCGAAGTGCTTCTTTAATTAATTTTGATGATTTTAATAATTCATTTTCTACAAATAAATGTCTTTATATTGGATAATATTTATTATTTCTAAAATGAAAGTGTTAACCCATTTTGAACATTCAAGGTTGACACCATGAATTGATCAAATGATTTAACACCCTAACTATGCTTCAAGTTGATCCTCAGGAACAAAAGA
>JAOTRH010024245.1:0-21750 GCA_034768845.1 Heliamphora exappendiculata | reverse complement strand
GGGATCTAGAATAAAATACATAAAAAGCATGACTTTTCAGTATACATTCTCAACAATCTCCCACTTATACTCAAAACTATGTAGGAACACATCTGACACCTAACCCTTCTACCTTAGTAAAAGAATTCGCTAGGTTATCTGTAGATGCAACCCATGCAAACCACAACGTTTCTACGTTGTAAAGTCTTCGGGATGAGACATCACTTCCCCTCAATGTGCTTTCCTTAAGAAAACACGTATCCTGAGGTGGACCTCCTTGAATTCCTATCAGCCTGAAAATTCGAGTCTGTATACCCAAGGGGTATAAGGCTATCAACGTGGTACACCAACATATACTCCCTAGTCCTTTTCAGGACTTGAGAATATTCTTGACCGCAGTCTAATGCTCTTTTCCTGAATTAGACTGATATCTTCTTACCATGCCAATGGCATAACAGATATCTGGTCTAGTGTAGAGCATGGCATACATGAGACTTCCTACTGCCAAAGCATAAGAAATACCTCTCATCCTTTCTATCTCCTGAGGTGTCTTAGGACACTGATCCCTAGATAGAGTAATCCCATATCTGAAAGGAATAAATCTTTTCTTAGAATTTTTCATGCCAAATCGAACAATAATCAAATCAATATAATGTGTTTGGGATAAGCCCAACATCCTACGTGATCGATCTCGTATGAGCTTGATCCCAAAGATTTCGCTCACTTCTCCCAAGTCCTTCATGTCAAATTAACTCGATAACCATACCTTCACCGAAGATAGCAACCCCTCATCATTTCTGATTAGGAGAATGTCATCAACATAAATGACTAAAAATGCCACCTCATGCCCATCGCGCTTCCAGTACACGCAATACTCGATAGAACATTGATCAAAGCCAAAGCTTTTAATTGCCTGGTCAAATCGAGTGTTCCAAGACCTTGATACTTGCTTAAGCCCATAAATAGATTTCTTAAGCTTGCAGATCATGTGCTCATGGCCCTTTGCTATGAAACTATCTGGCTGCATCATATAGATGCTCTCGTCAAGACTTTCGCTAAAGAATGTCGTCATGACGTCCATTTGTCAAATCTCGTAATTGAGATTCGCAGTAATAGATAGGAAAATCCGAATGGACTTAAGCATAGCCACCAGTGAATAGGTTTCCTCATAATCGAACCCTTTTTTCTGAGTAAACCCCTTCGCTATAAGCTTAGCTTTGAAGGTTTTCACCTTCCATGTCCACTCCTCTCTTTATCTTGTAGATCCATTTGCACCCGATGGATTTTATCCCATCTAATGGTTCTATAAGATCCCAGACTTGATTAGAGTACATAGACTCTATCTCAGATTTCATAGCCTTTTACCATAAATCCACATCCTTGTCTTGTAGTGCTTCATTATAGTTTTTGGGTTCGGTATCATGTTCTTCTAGGATCTTGTCGTAACACTCTCTCAAGAACATGAACCTCTCGGGTTGACGAACAACCCTCCCACTACGACGAAACTCCTGCTGTGCACTCACGATAGGTGGTATCTCATTCCGTTCATTAGGTATATTTTTTGGTTGTACCAAATCATTATTCCTGATCACTTCTAGAACAACTTGTGACCGGAGTTTGTGATTTATTACATAATCCTCTTCCAAGAATCTTGTATTTGTGCTAACAAATACCCTCTGACTCTTAGGATTATAAAATCACATTTAGTTCCTCTAGGGTATCCTACAAAGAAACAGACTTTTGCCTTTGGTTCCACCATACTTGCATTTTCCACCAACACGTGTGCTGGGTAATCCCCATATCTGGAGATGTTCAAGACTTGACTTACGCCAAGTTCACAACTCCTTAGGGGTACCGGGAACCGCCTTAGTAGGTACCAAATTCAGAATAAAACCGTTGTCTCTAATGCAAACCCCCAAAATGAATGTGGTAAAATCGAATAACTCGTCATGTCCCTTACCATCTCCTTAAATGATCTATTCCTCCTTTTTGCCACACCATTCTGCTGAGACATACCTGGTGCAGATAATTAGGATGTAATCCCATGCTCTGATAAGTAGTCCCTAAACTCCCAAAGAGGTATTTACCACCACGATCAAATCATAGGGTCTTTCCAACCTCTTGCGTAGATGTTCATAGGACCACATGCATCAGAATGAACCAGTTCCAACACAACTTTGGCTCTAAGTCCCTTGGCTGTAAACGGCCTCTTTGTCATCTTACCCTCTAAACGAGATTCGCAGACTGAAAGTGCCTCCACTTGCAATGAACCCAAAGGTCCATCTTTTACCAGTATTTGTTTCCTCTTTAGATTAAGATGACCTAGACGAAGATGCCAAAGTAATATTTGGTTCAGCGAGGAACCTTTCCTCTTAAATGGTAAAAACATGTTAGTTATTTATCTCATCATTTTGAACAGTAGAAATAAACGGGTGTAAAATATAAAGACCATTATCAAATGTGCCATGACAGATGAAGTGTTTGCCAACCATAATATTGAAAAAATTCTTATTGAAGTAAACACAATATTCATCAATACTCAATCAGGAAATCAAAATTAAGTTCCACCTGATTTGAGGTACATACAAATGTTCTTTAAAATTAAACACCTATTTCTACTCAAAGGAAAGAACTACGTCTCCCACTGCAGTAGCAATCCCTGAGAGTTATACCCCATCTTAAGGTAAACCATGCCATCTTTAAATTGTCTGGTCACCTGAAACCCCTGTAATGAATTACAAACATGATATGTGGCTCTTGTATCTACACACCAGGTTTTCGTAGATACAATCACTAATCATGATCCAACAATTCAAGAAAAGGCTTTACCTATAGCCAAGCTATTCTAGTGATCCGGACAATCTCTTTTTCATTGTCCTGGCTTTAAACAATAATAGCAACTACCCATAAGCACCTTAACATTTTCCTTGGCAGTTGATGACTTATCCCTGTCAGTCTTTTGTGCATTATCATGTCGCACCCCATTCTTCTTCTTTTTACCATCTCTTGGCCTAGAAGAAGAAGTCTTTTGCGTAATAAAAACATGTGTTGACTTTTAGATAACACCATTTAGTGCCTGTAATTCTTTCAATAATTTTTCCAAAATAAAATCCAGTTTGTTCATTTTATAATAGAGGCAAGATTGCTGAAATGAATTAGGCAGTTGTTGGAGCACGATATTAATTTCGAATTTCGCATCGATCTTGGCTCCTGGGACCTCTAACTCATTAAGAAGACCGATCATCTTCAAAACGTAGTCCCTAACCGGTGTACCATTTGCCATGTTCGCGTTCATAAGATCTATCATGGCAACCTACCTTGCTGCCCGACCTTGCTCACCAAATATTTATCTAAAGCTAAAGATCATATCAGCAGCAGATTTCATAAACTGATATTGGCTTTGTAAAACATCTGACATGAAAGTCAAGATGTAGCAACGTGCCAACCTATTAGTCTTTACCCAATCCTGATAGTGCTGGATCTCTTGTTAGAAGATCCACTATTTGGAGCGAGTAGACCGGGATCAACTAACGCGATCCTACAGTGGTCAGAAGTTGATATAATATCGATATTCCTTTTTCATGTGATAAAATTAGGTCCAATTAATGTATGTTCCTTGAGAATTGCCGCTAGTGGATTGAATAATCCCATTATTAAATTCTGAGAAACAAAAGAGAAAATATTTTTAATTCTTTTATCAAATTAAGGTCCCTCAACCTTTTATTTTAAAAAAAATTATTGGTAGCCTGAATCCTTCGTGATTAACCAAGCCACGTAGTGTGGACGTCTACTAATCAACACCCGTCCAGACAAACATGCCAGTCTACTAATTTACTGCCGGAACCAAATATCATAATGAAAAACCACCGACCCAGAGTCACATTAATTGATAGGCCACGTGGTGTGGACGTCTAACAATTAACTAATAAAGAACTACTAGGTTTTTCATTCCTTGATATAGAACATTCCATATAAATTAAATAGCCAATTAATTTTGGTCCTCACAAATAAAAATAGTGACTCCTTAGGGAGGATATTTTTATTCACTGATTAAGTGTATAACTATTACCCTTAATTTGAAAATACCGTGATAAAGTCCTGGGCTCTGTGTGAACGAAACCCTACATCACACTATTTTCAAATCTACTTCTTTCGAAAATTCGTACCGGAGATACCATGATTATAACCCATCCTTAGGGAGACCGAAAGTCGAAACCGGCGCGCGAGCTATAACCACATCTCTTACGAATGTGTAATGGAGACCGTAGGATTTATCTGTGACTAAACCCTTCTCCCACTTAATATTTTAAAAATTGAGAATTTTTTCTTTTTGTTCATTTTAAACAATTAAACATATTTTAATTCCCGACAAAAATAAATTCGATTTTAATTAATTAAAATATTTCTTATTTAACCATAATAAAATAAACAAAAAAAATTTCTTATTTAATTTTTTGCGAAAGAAATTAATTACCCGGGTTTTAATAAAAAACCTTAATTAATTTTAACACAAAAATTAAATAAATAATTATCTATTTATCATTCCATTTTAAAAAATTACTAGAATTATTTATTTTATAAACACGTTTTTTCTATTATACTTCTGATAATAAAATCATGCATAAAAAAAATAAATAAATAAAATAAAAATTATCCACACAATTAAATAAAAAATATATAGAAATAATTAACTAACGACAAAATAAATATTAATTAAGTCGTTATGTTCCTGTCCATCCGTTTAATCTTTTAATCCGACGATCTCAAATTAAGTCGCCTCCTAAATGGTGGCCCTTTGTTTGTTGCGGTTTTCTATGCTTGGTTGCAGTCTACTGCCTTCTAAAGGATGGCCTTTTAGTGCCTCATTTTTGTTTGGGCAATTGGCTTTATTCCAGCTACCTCTTGCACAGGTTCTTGTCCTCATTTCCAGCCCGGGTTTTATACTATAGTAAGCCAACTTTGCGGCTGTTTTTGTTAACTGTTTTGCTGTGACTTCTCCCTGCTTGTTGTGGTTGTTTCCTTGCTACTGCAATTTTTTAAGCATGGCAGGGCTTGGTTTGGATTTGTGTGCCTGCTTTATTCTATTTTGGGCTTATTTGCTTGGGCGGGTTGTACACAAGCTGCTGTGGTTTGGTTTGTTTTTTGGTTTGTAATAACCTTCAATTTGTTCTATTGGTTTATGGTTTTCTAGCCTATTACCCTTCTAGTGTTATGGTTTAGGCATCCATATTTTGGTTTATTTTGGTTCTCTACGTTGGTTCCGACTCAACCTAAAGCAGTTTGTTTGGTTCTGGCTAACCCTAAAACTTTTTTTTGTTTTTTTTTTTGCTTTGTTCTTGGTGGTGATCTGTAAGGCCTAGGGCATGCTCCTTGTATTCGTGTATCCTTTTTTACAGCTATATCACATTTAATTACCCAAAAAACAAAAGACAAGAACAATACCTAGAAAATGGCTCGACAAAAACTCAAAATAAAGAATGTAAAAGGATTGATAAACCTGATTTGAAGCCTGAGCTCGGATACCAAATGATGTGAACCCGCAAGGATTTAAATCCTCTTGAACCCACGAACAAATTGAAATAAACCATAGAACGTCAAAATCAAGTCAATGAACAAATCTTGGCCCGTTGAACTCTTGTTTCAAGAACCAAGTTTGTAGCTAAGACGCCACAAGAAAGAAACCTTGATAAGTCCTTTTAGTTCATTCAAGAACTACAACAAAAACTTTCTCTCAAAGAAAATTGTACTTCACTTTATTCATGTCAAAATAATACATGGAAGCTCCTTTATACAGGAGAAGGTTGGAAAGAATTTCTTATTTCTAAGCAATGTGAGACAACATGTGCTAACCAAAACTAAACATAACTAAACCTAATCATGGGCTGGCCGTAGACACCCCAATTTGACCCCGCCTAATCTTAAGTGAATCCGATGATGAAAACAGCAAGAATAGTGCCTGGATACGTTCCTCGGGAAGTGATCCAAGCTTGGTATTTGAACCTGAAACCTTTAAACCAATGAAATTTTGCCAAACCATCAACACTTGCTGCGCAAGTAAGGCGACCGCCAACTTAAATTATGGCAACCGCCATAGAACTTTGTGCAAACCCTAGCCAAATATGGCGACCGCCACCTTTCATTGTGGCGACCGCTATAGAACCTTGTGAAATCTTTCAAAAACATGACGACCGCCAACTTGCATTATGGCGACCGCCAACTCCAAATGGCCTGACGTGTCCAAAAAATGTGGCAACATCTCATTGGCTCAAGAACTCTATAAATACCGTACCTCTGGTACATTTTTCAGGACAGAAAATAAGTGTGAGGTTTTGAGAGTGAAGCTCTGCCGAGTCACCGAGCAATTCCGACCCCCAACGCCGAAACCCTGCCAAAATACCGAGTTCTGAACTTCCAACACCTACATTGAAGCCTTGCTTGGATCTCACCCGAGGATCGACCCATTGAAGAAAATTTCACAACTTGAGGATTCCCCGGCAATTTAGGTATCCCGCTTAGATCCCCGATCTTTCTAAACTCCACTTTCTCTCTTTTGGAGTGATTGGGTTAATTTTCAGTTTCAATTTGCACATTTCCTTTACTTATGTAGTTCACATTGTTTATTGCTTAATTTACTTTGTTGAAATTAGTCTTTTAAATTAATCACTTACTCTACACATCCACACTAAGCACATTGTCTTTAATCCATTCATTAAATGGGTGCTAACATATTTTGACAATCACAACTTAATAATATTGTTAATTGTTATAGTAATGCACCTATATTTATGTGAATGTAATAATTAATATTACGTTTCACATATAAATTGGATAGTTGTAATTAACTCCGTTGTCTTTTTAGTATTAATTCAATTTCATTTATTACTATATTTTATTTTCTTTTCCTTTTCCTTTCTTCTTTAATGTAGTAGTTTTATTTTTATTTGTTAGCTATTAGTTTTCTTCATCCTTCTAGCATTTGTTTAATTTTTCTTACTAATATTTACTTTCATTTTCTTTTCTTTTCTTATAATAATGGCTTTAATTTCTTTTTAATGCATTATTTTATAATATTAGTTTAGCACTCTTTTAATAACTTTATTTATCTTTTCTTTTTATTTTCTTTTTTATAGTAATATAATTTTCTTTTTTAGCATTTCATTTCTTTTTATTATTAGCTTTAATTCTCTTGTTATGTCTTATTTGGCATTCCTTCTCTTCTGATGTTAGTATTTATTTTTCTCTTAAGCTCCATTTTTCTTTTCTTCTTATAGTTTTATTTTCTTTTTCATAACACTTATTTTTCTTAATTATACCCAAGAATCATAAAAGGTCTTCTAATCAAATTTTTATTCTTTAAATATAATTTTTTTTCCTTTTGTTTTCTTTTTCCTTTAAAATGAAAATAGTTAAATTTTCTTTTTCATTCGTTTAATAATGTTTTCTTAATTTTTCATTTTAGAATGATTTTCTTCACAAACTGTTTTCTTATTTTTCTTTTTTTCAAACCTCTAATTTCTCTTTGTTATGAAACCATTATTTTTCTTAATAAACTTTCTTTACATTTAGTGATTAAATATTCATCATGTTAATATTTCCTTAAATATATGATTATGCATATTTTGATTATTTTATTTAAAAATGCCTTTTTACAATAGTTTAGCTTATTTCATTAACAATCCATGTTTAGGTAATTCTAACATCTTCCACCATATTTTTGTTCTTCTATGTAAATCATGTTAGTTAGTTCATTTTTGTAAATATTGCACGTGGAAGTGTTCCATTTATCCTTTTAGTTGAAAATTGCATATCTTAGGACTTAAAATTTTACTCCTTTATTTGTTCTAATTTGGAGTGCTATATACATATCTTATGTATTTTTCATATGTGATTTTGGATATTTTTTCTTTGCCTCCATTTTCTTTATGTGCATGCATTTGAAAAATTCTATTAAATAACCAATAACGATTAGTAGAGCTCAACCTCATGGTTGGGCAAACGGAATGCCTAACACCTTTCCCGATTCGTACCTTAACCCCCGGACCCCGTTTTTCTCTAGTTTATGTTTTAAAGATCAGTGGCTATTTTGGTTTTTCTTAATTTTTCTCAAAGACTAAGTGGCAACTCTATTTTCAATAAAAAGAATTTTCAAATTTTGGTTTTCAAGGGGTTGTAAACACCCCAATTTGAGCCCACCAATCTTAGGTGAATTCGATGATGAAAACAGGAGGAACGGTGCTTTGATTCGATCCTCGAGAAGTGATCCAAGCTCGGTAATTGAACCCGGCCATCAAAAACCACCAGAAACCTTCAAAACCAATGAAGTTGTACCAAACCATCGATAACTTGTTGCCCAAGTCATTGCCAGACATGGCGACAGCCATGTTCATCATGGCGACCGCCAATAGAATCTTGTAGAACATTTTCCAACATGGCGACTGCCAACTCATATTGTAGCGGCCGCAACTCCAAATGGCCTAACGTGTCCAAAAACGTGTCAACATCTCATTGGTAGAAGAACTCTATAAATACCGTACCTCTTGTACGTTTTCGATGACAGAATTTGAGTGTGAAGTTTTGAGAGTGAAGCTCTGTCGAGACGCCGAGCAATTCTGGGCCCCAAAGCCGAAACCCTGCCGAAATACTGCAAAATCGAGTCTCTGAAATCCTAAAGCCCTAATTTGGATCACCACCCGAGAATTGGACCATTGAAGCACATTCTCCCAATTTGAGGATTCCTAAGCAATCTAGGTATTTCGTTTAAACTCAATTTTAATTTGAGCACCTCTCTAATTTGTATAGTTAACTTTGTTTTTCATTCAATTCCTTTCATTTAGCTTAATCACTTTATTTGGTTTAGTCTATTTAATCAATTGTTAAGTTTACACATCCATACTAAGCACATTATTTTTTTTTAAATTCACCCATCAAAATAGTATAAATATATTTTAACAATTACAACTAATTAATATTGTTAATTGTTATAATAATACACTTACATTCATATAGATATAATTGCCAATACTATATTCATAATTGACAATTAAAATAGTTTAGTTCCTTTTATTTTTCTAATATTAGTTCAATTTTATTTTTATATTCTATTACCCTCTTTTTCTTTTAATATAGTTTAATTTCCTTTCTTACTATTAGTCTAATCTTCTAGCATTCATTTTTTTTTTTTCTTTTCTTTGTAACGTAGCTTATTTTCTTTTTCTCTTAATGTAATTTTAATTTTTCTTTTGATGTTCTATTTTATTTTCTTTTTAAATTAATGTTCCTTTTCTAATTTTTATTTTCCATTTTTTTTACTTTTCTTTCAATAGTAATGTAATTTTCTTTTAGCACTTTATTTTCTTCTCTTTTATTATTTAGTTTTATTCACCTCATTATATAGCACTTTAATTTTTTTAATTTTATTATTAGCCTTAATTTTTTTATAAAAATTTTATTTAGCACTTCTTTTCTTCTAATATTAGTACTTATAAAATTTTATTTTTATTTTCCTTTTATACTTTTATTTTCTTTTATACTTCTTCTTCTCTTATTTTATTAAACTCAAAAATCGTAAAAAAGTTGTTAAGCTATCTTTTAATAATTAACTTAATTAGTATTTTTTTTTTTTTAATAGTAATATTTATTTTACAAAGCTCCATTCTCTTTTTCTCTTTTCCTTATCATCATAACACTTTTATTTTATTTTGTTAAAACCAAAAACTACAAAAAAATTTTAAGCTAATTTTGATCTTCAAATAGAATTACAATTTTGTTTTTAATTGAAACTCCATTATACTTTTCACTTCTTTTATTTTCTTCTCTTTTCTTTTCTTTTACTTTTATTTTTTATAAAAATGTAAAATAGTTAGTTTATTTTTAGTAACATTTTCTAACATTTTTATTTGGCACATTTTCTTTTACAAACTTCTTCTCCACTTTCTTTTTCTTCTCAAACTCTCTTTTGTAAAAAAACATCTTTACTTTTGTTTTCTTAAATATTTTGATTAAACTCTCTTTGTTAAGATACTTTAGGTAGGTTTTTTTTTATTTGACAAATCCTTATGCATCTTTCATTTTTAGTACTTATCATGGTTATGCTCTTTCTAAATGAATGTTTGCAATATGCATATTTTGGTTATTTTTTTTAAATATATGTTTAGTATAGTTTAAGTCCTTTTGTACCAAATCATGTTTAGGCCATTTTATCACATTGTTAGCCTATTTTTGCTCTTTTATTTAAACCATGCTAGTTTAGGTCATTTTAATGAAATTGCATGTGTGAGTGTTTCATGTATCCTTTAGATAGAAATTGCATGCCATAGGATTTAGAATTTTTCTTTTGATACTTATCTGCTTTGGAGTGTTATGTACATATTTTATGTATTTTTTATACTAGATTTTGAATGTTCTCTTTTTACTCCCGTTTTCTTTATTTGCATGCATTTGAAAAATTATATTAAAGAACCAATAATGATTAGTAGAGGCCAACCTTACGGTTGGCCGAACGGGGTGCCTAACACCTTCTCCGATTCGTACCTTAGCCTCCGAACTCTCTTTCTCTAGTTAACATTTTAAATATCAGTAACCAATTTTGTTTTTCTTAGTTTTTCTCAAAAACTAAGTGGCGACTCTATTTTCAAAAAAAAAAAAAATTTAAAATTTAGTTTTTAAGGTGTTAAAGGATTTTTCTAAACATTTTTTGAATTTTTTATTTTTTAACATTTTTCAAAATGCCCCTAAAATCCTAACGCCACAGTATTTTCTGGCAACTCCGCTGGGTTCGATTTCTAAAATCAAATAAGATGACTATACTTGAAAACATCATTGGTTCTTAATAAAATTTTTCATTTGTATTTTCGCATGCATATGCATTGTTCTTCAAAACCCTCCTGCCTGGTCGACCTGATACCCTGAACATTCATCCGTTTCGAGAATTGTTGGAAAGACGGGCAACCTTTGCTGACTGTACGCTATCACAGGTGCAGTAAAAGAGTTCAAGTGTACTGTTTAACCATGATCTGGATGGGAGGTATATACTCAGCTCTATTCAGAAGGTACCATTTTCATTTGACCAAAACTGGCATTTTGCATATAGTGAACTTAGAACTCTCCATTAGGTGATGCTAACCCTAGTAGGATTATGTGTTTTCTTTATTGTATGTTTTGATTGCTATTGTTAGGCTTGCTTGTTCGACTTAGGCTAGCCCTTTTCGGGTTTTTGGCCCGGGATTTCTGTTATACCCTTTTGATTAGGTTAGCTTATCCTTCAGGTTCTTACCCGGGCTTTATTTTTCACCGTGTTTAGTTTCCATGCCATTGTTTTCTTCTCGGGGTCATTTCTCTCTCTTCTGGGTTCTTCCCGGATTGTTAGTTTCATACCCCGGCCTTTGTTAGGCTCTTTTTTCGTAGACCCTTGTTATACCCACGTGAGCCAGTTTCTTTTAGAATTCTAGATCAAGCTGTTTCCCTACCGTTATACTTTAGAATTCTAGGTTACAATCATTTTTTTTCCACTGGAGTGCTATCCGTTTAGATAAACCTTCCCTCTAGAAGTTGGTTAATCTTCTCCTTAGTTGTCAATCCTGGGTCATCCTGTTGTTATGCTGTCAGCATGAGCCCGACAGGGGCATTCTTTATCTGTCTATGATTTGCTATTTTGGATATCCGAGATATGTGTTGCTTGTTGGTAGAATATTCACCCTGAAAGAGTTTGATACTAGTTACTCTGCGGGATTACCATTGGGCCGATAAAAGTACGGTTAACACGTGTTTGGGGAATATCACTAACAGAAAGACTTTGTAGGATATCTAAACAGCCGACTGAGTCAGATGAAATGGCAAAAAATGAGGTGAATCTAGCAGTACTAATGAGGGCGAATACTGATATACAGAGAGCCGTAGAGCAACAGACCCAGGCTCAAGTGCAATGTCAGGCGCAGATTTGGGCAATTCAGGCCGTATCCCTATTGCGAATGGACAACCAGATGAGACAAACGAGAATGGAGAGGACTTTTGGGATGATAATCAATTCCCCGATGGACCACAAGTCGTTCCACCACCACGGAACCCTCGACAGGTGATGGTTGAGGAAGAAAATACCGCTCAATCCAAAGAATCTGCATTAATTGAAAAACTTGACCGGGTGGAGAAGGTCCTTAGAAAGGCAAAAGGAATCGAAGAATATATGCTAGATGTGGGAGGGTTACGTCTATTCCTCGACGCTAAGCTACCGAAAAAGTTTAAAATGCCTAACATGAAAAAGTTTGATGGAATTGGAGATCCCAAAATTCATCTCTGAATGTATGTCGGTACCCTATCGCCAATGGGAATTGATGACCAGTTGAAAGCCCAGCTCTTCCACCGATCTCTTTCTAGGGCAGCTCAGAAATGGTTCCTCTCCCTTGATGTAGTAAAGACCAGAACTAGGGAGGACATAACTACAGCGTTCATCAGCCAGTACAGTTGTAATGTTCAGTTAGATGTAACTACTCGCGAGTTAGAGACCACTCGCCAAGAAAATAAGGTGTCTTTTGTTGATTTCTTGACCCACTAGAGGGGTAAGGCCGCTAAAATGACAAACTGACCTTCTGAAAAAGAGCAAGTAAGGATGGTGGTAAAGAACCTACAATCCCCATTGAAGCGTTACTTAATCACGTAGCCACTCTCCACATTCGAGTAATTATTTGACGTCGGGGTCCAAATAGAGAATGCAATCCAGTCTGGGGATATTAAAAAAGCCGAGCCGAGTCAGAAACCACCAAGAAGGACCTTCCCCATAACTAACCAAAATTAGTCCGCTGCAACCAACCTCGTATCTCGCTCAAACGAGGTAAACTTGCTGAACCCATCTCCTTCAGCCCAAAAGTCCAATAACGCCCAACAATCAGATAATAGCCAACAGCAACAAAGGCCAATGAGGGTGTTCACTTCCCTCAATATTTCTTTATCCACCGCCCTAAATCAACTCGTCGAGAAGGGGCTTTTCAAGCCATTGGACCCCATGCCTGTTCTTGATCCCCTACTGCCAAGGTTTAATGCCTCCCAATACTGTGCCTTCCACCAAGGTCACGGGCACCTATCTAACAAGTGTTTGAGACTCCAGCACGAGATCTAAAACCTCATTGACAACAAGGTGATCCCACCACCATTTGTCACCCCAAAATCGAATATCACTACCAACCCACTGCCAAATCATGCCTGGCAGGCTGGGGGAAATTACTTATCTCTAGGAGAATTAGAGGACCCGAGTCAGCACATCTGTTCAGCGCACCTACCACGCTGTCATGTTTTAATAACCGAGGATTATATAGCATGCTCGTTCATGATGATTAGAGGTAGTCGAGACAGGATGAAAGAATGAAATGATGATGCTTGGGAATGGTATCGACCGCTAATCCAAGTCTACCAACAAGAGAAAGACCGCAACAAAGAAGATGACTGGCCATTAGATTATCCGGCCCGACCCTATGGATTCGGCCATGTGCTCGATGGAATCACCCTTCCCCAACTTTTTGAGGAAGAGATACATGTCGACGAAAAATAGTCTTATTGGCTGGTAAGGGCTGTGCTAAAGTCAGACAGGGCCGAGTGGACCGACTTTTGGGCCGCTCGGGAATAGCTAGTGAATTTTATTGAAGAGGATATCTAGGAGAAAATTGATAACACATGGGCTCTTGAAGATGACGAGGAAAGAAGGGAAATGGCAGCCGTTAGTGACTTACATGACTTGTGGGCGTTCGAAAGCCCTCTGCACATAAACAAAGTAAGACAGACTGATAATGTGATGCCAGGGTTATGGGATCCCGAAGACGGCATGGAACACCTAACTAGAAGTGGACGACATTTTAAGCTAGCTCAGCTACAGAAGGGGCAGCCAAGTGGAAAAGAAAAAGAGACAGAGCAAGAGGAGGAAGATGAAGTTGTATTGAGACAGTTAAAAAAGACGCAAGCCAACATCAGCATTTGGGGGCTACTGATGGCCTCGCACAAACATAGGCAAGCTGTGCTAAAAGTTTTGAATAAAGCCAGTGTCCTAATAGAGGCCGGCCCCCGAAGCAATTGATTGGACTGATTCTGCCGACCGTTGAACCAAAAGTCATTTCTTTCTCTGATAAGGATTTGCCTGCTGAAGAAAAAAGTCACAACAAGCCGCTCCACACCACTATCAAGTGCCTAGAAAAATGGATCCTAATAACCCTCATTGATAATGGGTCCGCCTTGAACGTTTGCCCATTAAGAACGGCCATCTGTTTAGGGATGAGGCTAGATCAGTTCACTCACTGCAATCAAGGGGTATGAGCCTATGACAACACAAGAAGGGACGTACTAAGACTGGTGGCATTCGTCGTTTCGATAGGACCTCTGGAGACGTCAGTTGAGTTTCACGTGTTGGATATGCCGGGCTCCTTCAATCTGTTGCTAGGCATGCCATGGCTGCATGACCCAAATGTCTAGGTGGTACCGTCTACCCTTCACCAAAAACTAAAATTGATAAAGAACGGGACAGTTTTAACTATCCACTGAGAGGACAGTATTCATCCCCCGAAAAGAGGAGAGGGCACAGCTCTGCTAGAAGTTCAGCATAGCAAAGATGACGTGTTGCTCAATGGTTTCCAATTTGATGAAGAACAAGTTGTTCAGATGCTGATGAATGAAGAAGAAAGGTATGTCAACCCGAGGGCTGTAACAATGATGAGGAAAATGTCCTTCCCTTGCATGGGATTGGGACGTAAACTGTAGGGAATTTCGGAACCCATTCAGGTATTGCCGACTTCGCACCGTTTTGGCCTTGGGTATGAGCCAACGGAAGAAGATCTGGAAGGGCCAAGAAGGGGACGAAAGACCATTTATTTTGGGACGCTCAATCGGCACTTCATCAAGGAAGGGGAAGATTTCCCGTATTGTGGCTTTCTGGAGCCATGGATTAATGAAGAGACCAATCAAAAGCTGCCGGGGTAGGAGAACTTTTTCAGCCACCAGCTGTCTAATGCGGAAGAGGAAGAAACAATGGAAAGAGAGAACGAAGAAAATGAGGTTTAGGAAGAGGACTGGGCTGACAAGCTTGATGGAGCTGACCTGGGAGTGTTCTTCAATGAGAATATGGCTCAGTTGCGTATAACCGAATCAGACTGCTTCATGATGGGTTTCAGCGTGCCAGCTGACTGCACCAAGCTTATCGCCAATGCTGCTGCAAAAGAAATAAAGAATTAGACCATAGAGTTTTGTAATGAGCAGATCGTCTATCCTGAGTCCGAATTTGAGTCAGAGTCCGTAGTTAAGGGCACATTTGTTGGTGCTCCTCTCCATGCTTTTACCATCGAGTTTGTAATCCCCTCTATTTTTAATAAAATGAACAAGATTTTTGGTTACTCTGCTTTGTTTGATTTATTCCATACGCTTTCTAACGATTTTAAATTCGACAGGAATATCCCCGAAAAAATAAAACTTTTAATAAAAAGAGAAAAAGAAATGCAGGCCCAACTAATAATTGAATAAACTTTGTCAATAAATCTGGGTAATGAAATCAATCCGCAAAAAATTCAAATTGGTTCTTCTTTATCCCTAGCTGAACAAGAGTAATTAATAACTTTATTAAAAGAATTCAAAGATGTATTTGCATAGTCTTACGAGGATATGCACAGAATTGATCCTGATATTATCCAGCACAACATCTCCTTATACCCTGATGCCAAACCGGTCAAACAAAAATTTAGGCAAATTCGGCCAGAATGGGCTCTGAAGATCAAAGAGGAAGTGGCCCAACAGATCAGTGCTGGATTCCTGATGGTAACCGAGTATCCAAAATGGGTAGCCAATATAGTGCCAGTTTTAAAGGACGGTCGTATCCGAGTCTGTGTGGATTTTTGGGACCTCAATAAGGCCAGCCCGAAGGACGATTTTCCACTACCGCACATCGACGTCCTAGCTGACAGTACAGCGGGGCATGCCTTGCTGTCATTCATGGATGGCTTTTTCGGGTACAACCAGATTCTAATGGATCCCAAAGACAGAGAGAAGACGACATTCACCACACCTTGGGGCACCTATTATTATCGTGTGATGTCATTTGGTTTAAAAAAATGCAGGGGCAACCTATCAAAGGGCTGCCACTACCTTACTGCATGACATGATACATAAGGAGGTTGAAGTATACGTGGACGATATGATAGTCAAATCCAAGGACCGGGAGGGCCACATCACAGCACTGCGAAAGTTCTTTAAAAGGATTCGAAAATACAAGATGAGGCTCAATCTGCAAAAGTGTGCATTTGGAGTCACTGTCGAAAAAATGCTTGGATTCATGATCACGCAACGAGGTATTGAAGTTGACCCTTCAAATATCAAAGCCATTTTGGAAATGCCTCCTCCAAAGACCGAACGAGAAGTCAGAGGCTTTCTAGGTAAGATACAGTTTATCAGGCGATTCATCGCAAAACTAACAACTACCTGCGAGCCGCTCTTCCGTCTGCTAAAGAAATGAGTCAAGTTTG
Organism: Heliamphora exappendiculata; assembly: GCA_034768845.1. Taxonomy (NCBI): domain Eukaryota; kingdom Viridiplantae; phylum Streptophyta; class Magnoliopsida; order Ericales; family Sarraceniaceae; genus Heliamphora; species Heliamphora exappendiculata. Next base: position 5,287 of record JAOTRH010024245.1, on the reverse strand, counting down.
AATGGGATCAGAAATGCCAAGATACCTTCGATGCTGTCTGATAATACCGACAAAACCCTCCTGTTTTAGCTCCTCCCGAACCTAACAGGCCACTGATCCTCTATTTGTTAGTGACTGATTCAGCTAGGGGATGCATGCTTGCACAAGAAGGAGAAATCAAAATCGAAAAGGCCGTCTACAACTTAAGCAAGAAGATGACCGGGTCATAAATACAGTACGTGCCGCTGGAAAAGACATACTGGGCCTTGGTTTGGGCTTCCCGAAAACTAAGGCATTATATGCTGTCTTTCACAGTAAACATCATCTCTCAGATGGACCCGTTGAAGAATTTATTCAAAAATCTGGCGTTGACAGGAAGGTTGGCTCGATGGTTGCTATTATTATCCGAGTTTAATCTCTAATATGTCACCCGAAAGTCAGTCAAAGGTAGAGCAATGGCAGAATTTTTGGCCGATCAACCAGCTGAAGGAGAAGAAGATACAGAGTTCTAGTTTCCCGATGAACAACTGATGAAAGTCAGGGATGACAAGTGGCGCATCCAATCAATATGGCTATGGAAAAAGAGTCCTTATCACTCCCGATGAATCACATGTCCCGTTGTCTCTAAAACTCAATTTTAAAGTCACCAACAATCAAGCTGAGTATGAAGCATGTTTAGCCGGATTGGAGGCAGCCTTAGAACTGGAGGCAAGGAAACTGAAAGTCATTAGAGACTCAGCACTGGTAGTTTCACAAGCAAGAGGAGAGTGGAAGGTCAGGGAATTAACCTTAATTCTCTACCATCAAGAACTAGAAAAGCTGTTACCATGCTTTGAATCGGTGATTTTCACTCATGTACCAAGACTGCAAAACAAGTTCACCGATGCACTGGCCACTCTAGCATCCATGATTGACATATCACCCGGAGTTCAGATGAGACCTTTGATAATTGAGCAGAAGAGGAAGCTGGCATATGAGATGACAGCTGCTATTGAAGAAAGCACTGACAGACTTCCATGGTACGTTGACATTCAAAACTTCGTAGAGAAGGGAGAATATCCAAAGTTTGCCAGCAAAAAGGACAAAAGGGCAATACGACGACTATCTGCGCAGTTCATCATTTGCAGTGGTAAACTGTACAAACAAAGACATTCTGGGGTCAATAAGCTGTGTATAAACGCAAAAGAATGTCAAGAACTAATGAAAGAAATACACGCAGGAGTCTATGAGCCACAAATGAGTGGAAATATGTTAGTCAAGAAGATCTTATGACAACGATACTTATGGATGACAATGGAGACAGATTGTATACAGTTTGTACGGAGGTGCCATAAGTGCCAGGTTCACGCAAACCTTATGCATGTTCCCTCGTCTCAGTTGTACAACTTGACGTCACCATGGCCATTTTCAGTATGGGGCATCGATGTGACTGACATAATAACACCGAAGGTATCCAATGGACATGAGTTTATCTTAGTGGCCATTGATTATTTCACCGAGTGGGTGGAATCAGTTTCCTACTCGGTATTGAAGGCCTCCTATGTCGCTAAGTTTATCAAACAAAACATCATTTGCCGATACGAGGTACCGCATGAAATTATCTCGGATAATGGCTCATATTTCCAAGGAGAGGTTCTAGATCTTTTTGAGGAATACCAGATAATGGCTCATAAGTCCTCACCATATCGATCGCAAACCAACGGAGCAGTCGAGGCAACAAACAAGAACATTAAGAAAATCCTGCAAAAGGCAATCAACTCAAACAAAGATTGGCCAGAACACCTGCCATTTGCACTTTGGGGATACCGAACGTCAATCCGAACTTCAACTGGAACAACGCCGTACTCTTTAGTGTACGGGATGGAAGCTGTGCTTCCCATTGAGGGGGAAATTCCCTCACTAAGAGTAGTAGCCGAGTCCAATATCTTAGAGGCAGAATGGCAGAGGAACCGGATAGAAGAGTTACTCTTGTTTGATAAAAGAAGACTGCAAACCCTATTTCATGTACAAGGTTACCAAAGGAGGATAGCTCGGGCGTTCAATAACAAGGTCAAGACTCGGGACCTCAGAGAAGGAGATTTGGTTCTTAAAGAAATAAGAGCTCCCATCTTCGACCTGAGAGGCAAGTTCAAGCCAAACTGGTCCGGTCCGTTTCTGATCAAAACCATCATGACCGGTGGTGCAGTCATTATTACGGATTTAGATGGCAATGTGTTCTCCACTCTAGTTAATCTCGGTCAACTCAAAAAGTACTATCCTTGAGAAAAAAATAAAAAGAAAATAAAAGCTCGCTGAGTTGAAAATTGAAAAGGCAACTCAGGCAAAAGTTAGAGCAGCCCGCAAGCCTAAAAACCCGAAAGAGCGACCTTGGCAAAAGTTAGGGCGTCACAAAAGGAGAGTGTCAACACCCGAGCAAAAATCGAGCCCGAACTACGTTACGGCCTGATTCCATCTTTTTGGGATACGTAGGCAGCTTCTTTTAAAGAAGTTCGGCCACATTCTTTGTCTTTAACTATTTTGAATCTGAGTAAAACCAATGCAAATTAATTTCTGAATTTTGTTAATAAAGTCATTAAAACTTGGGATAACTTTAAACCATCTTAAACATAAAGTGGGAGTTTATCATTACTTCGGTCAGAATTGCAAAGTTTTTGAATAAAAAGAGGGGCACGTGAGTCCCAAACTCTACAAACAAAATAAGGAAATACTATGAAATTTTCGAAACAAAACAAGAGGCCTCAAGTTCTCCTTCTTTTTACTGCTTGTTTTTCTTCTTCTTTGTCTTTCTTTTTCCTATCTTGTGTCAGCCATGTCTTGTATTCAGCAAAAAGATCAGGACACTGCAATTCTTGCATCTCCATACGTGAACAAGAAGGCCAGGCATCTCGATACTATGCAAGAAAAGGAGCTCGCAATGCAGAAAAAAAACAGACGGCCTCGAATACTGGAGAAAATGATCTGATTTCGCCCGAACTGTCGCATGATCCTATGAGGATAGTAGAAAGTAGTCTAACATAGGCAAACCAGCAGAACACTAGGGTGATCCGTAGTGGTCAAAGTCAGCAGGAATCTTCCACCAAGAGCACTGCCAAGTAATGTATGGGCCAATCTAAGAAGAAAGATACTGTCGCCAAGATGCCTCAGTGTCACATATCTGATAACGCGGGCGGTAAAAGAAAGCAGTGGCATTGTGTTTGTCAGTGGGAGGCTTCTATACAAGATTTACCTTCTCCATCAGCCAGATCTGTAGCAAGAGTTAAAATAGTAAGAGAAAGGATTTGCAGTATGACAGAGAACTTGATACAGAGGAAGATGTTAAGATCACCTAGAGAAGTAAAGGACTGCAAGCAAAGGTGGTGGTCTCGCCATGATGAACAGCATCCAAGCCTAGTAGTGTCTCAGCCAGAACAAGGGGCATAAAGTCCTTCCCCGTCCACATTTGGCCAGCAATGTCAACCAGGGCACAATTAACTTGCCCACCAAGCGGGACAAGGAAATACTGGGCGAGGAGGCAGAAGAAAAGCACATAACGACGCCGCAGCTGAAAGTTGAGATCGCCGAGGTCACTAGTATGATGAAATCTCTCAATAAGCCACGGGATGTCGAGACAGTCGCTCGAGGTCAGAAGAGAAGCCTCCATCCGGGATAGGCCGTAAAATTGCATCACCTGCTGCCAAACTGAGAAGAAGGGAGTAGGAACGACAACAGAACTCCATGGAGCTACATCCAAAATGGCAGCAAACTCCTCCACAGTGGGGCATAGTTCTTCGAGGCCAAACTGAAAGACGTGGGACTGTGGATCCCATAGTTGAATGGTGGCCTTCAACAATGGTTCGCCGATCTTCACGGCCATAAGATGAAACAAGGAGTTGATCCCAAAAGAAGCAAAGTTCATACGTTCAATGTGGGAGAATGCCTCAATCCATGAAGAAAGTGGGGAATCCATCTAAGTGTAACCAATAGAAAAGGAGAGCTTCCAGGGCTACATTTATAAGGCAGGAAAAGGCAGAAAATCAAAAATTCGGCAAAAGACACACTCCATGTGGCAGCCGCCACTTTGCAGTTGGCGACCGCCAACTTGAAAAAGCACAGTACAGTGACATCATCACTTTGACCAGGCGACTGCCAGGTTGGAAGTATCAACCGCCATGATGGAGTAGTAACCACCATGTTAATTGTAGCGGCCGCCATGTTTAAATATGGAAGATGTATTCAGTTTGCAATTTCTGTGGCTTGTGTAAAAATGTCGACATTCGCATGCAAGACAGATTGAGCAGTAAATCACACAGTAGATGAATATCAAGCAATAGATGAATATCAAGCGATAAAATGGCACGAAGGCCCAAATATGCATAAAAGGTAACATAATGAAAACTTGGGCACCCAAGCCCAATAAACAATAAACTGGGGCACACAGGCACATGGATCAAATGTATGTAAATGTATCAGATCGAAAGTAGTGAAGTAAAAAGTGTTTGTGGTATCCCACCACCGCTCAGCCAGGGCCGTCTGCCAGACTCGGTCATTACTCATTCTGGTATGAATCGAACAAAGCCAGAGGCATCAATAATGGCCCGGCTAGGAGAAGGAAGGGCATCATACCACTTCACACCTCTCCGGATGCAGAACCTCCAAATCCTCTAACATAGTGGCCAGCCTAAAAAGAACAGATTAAGCACATGAGTTATGCATCCAATAACCAACTCCTCAAAAGCCCTAGAAAAAGGCTAGGCACCCCTACCCAAGGTTCGTGTGTATGTGACGACCCTTCGGTTCTTTCAAGCCCTGATAAATCAGGTAAACTCCCTAACCCTAGGTTCGTGTGTATGAGATGACCCTTCGGTTCTCTCAAGCCCTGATAAATCAGGCAAATTCTCCTACCCTAGGTTCGTGTGTATGTGACGACCCTTCGATTCTTTTAAGCCCTAATAAATCATGCAAATTCTCCTACCCTAGGTTCGTATGTATGAGACGACCCTTCGATTTTCTCAAGCCCTAATAAATCATGTAAATTCTCCTACCATAGGTTCGTGTGAATGTGACGACCCTTCGGTTCTTTTAAGCCTTGATAAATCAGGTACATTCTTCTACCCTAAGTTCGTGTGTATGTAACAACCCTTCGGTTCTCTCAAGCCCTGATAAATCAGGCAAACTCCCTAACCCTAGGTTCGTGTGTATGTGACGACCCTTCGGTTCTCTCAAGCCCTGATAAATCAGGCAAATTCCCTAATCCTAGGTTCGTGTGTATGTGACGACCCTTCGGTTCTCTCAAGCCCTGATAAATCAGGCAAATTCCCTAATCCTAGGT